>VOMN01034078.1:0-48378 GCA_014899125.1 Orchestia grillus | reverse complement strand
TACCAAAGCATAAGAAAACAAAATGTAACTTTCCAATTTTTTGTAAGATCGATAGTTTCTGAATTACAGCTCTTGAAAATTGGGTGTCGTTCATTTTGGGACACCCGGTACGATGCAGTAGAGATTGATGTTGGCATATATGATGTGCTTGAGATTGGCGTTGGCATATATGATGCGCTTGAGATTGAGGTGGGAGAAAATGCGAAGCTTGAGATTACTCTGTTTGTGAAAGGCTGTTTACAAACAGTAGTTGATTACATTCAGTCATTCCAAATGCAATTAAGTCTTCTCTGTATGCACGTATTATATTCTTTGTACCTCTATAATAATTGCAACTATGTATCTCCTAGAATTAGAAATGATATCAGCTAAGCCAGCCAACACTTCCATTCAGGCTCTCTCACGCGCATATTGGAAATCCAGGCCACCCACAGTGCCAGTCACACAGACCACCCACAGTACCAGTCACACAGACCACCCACAGTGCCAGTCACATAGACCACCCATAGAGGCAGTCACACAGACCATCCATACAGCCAATCAGGCGACCTGGTATCAGTTATTCCTAGTCCGCTAATCCTGAAGAATATTGCTACAGTTTGCTATCTCGGGCCCGACAGCTGGTCAACAATGAAGCTCAGGAACATCAGAAGAGATGTTCTGTTTAATGAGTTCGTGTAGTTAATAGTGAATAAAAGTCATGAAGCATAGGCAATATATATCGTAACTTACTGAAATTTGGCCAATATCGTATTAAATTTCGTCGTATTGACAGTGAAGTAGCTGCAAGTTAAATGAAGTTTGGCTGAAATATGGGCTAATTTCCTGGAGCTTTCGGTTGAGTAGCGGTAAATTCAATGGATTTAGGCTAAGTAAAGGGCAGTTTCATAGAAGTAAAAGTAAAGAAGCGGCAAATTTCATGATATTACGCTAGAACTATGGGTACTTTTGTGGAAGTAGCTGTAAAGTAGATCCAAACTAAAAGAAATTTTGTTAGAGGAAAGGATGAACGGTGATGGGGACAGCAGTGAATTCAGTTAAGTTGTGCTGAAATCCAAATTCATTTCTTGGCATGAAGATGGACATAAGTGCGAATTTCATGAGCTTCAGATAAAGTGAAGTAATGAGAGTCTTGTTTGCTAAGCAAATCAATAGCGAAAGTAATGGAGACGTTTGCTAAGCGAGTGAAAAGTGAAGGTATTGGAGATGTTTTCTAGCAAGTCATCAGTGAAGGTAATGGAGACGAAGCATGAGGGTGATGAAGACGAACCATGGAAAAAATGTGGGTGGTTCGAGTCTTAGTTCACATACACAATGATTTTGCAACGATCAATAAAACATGTTTATGGGGCACAGTTAATAAATACATTGAAAATAGCGAATAAAAAAATAGAGAGAAACTGGAATTTTCGACGATTTACCTTCTGAAACGGGTATACGTTCTGCACGTCGGTAAGAACCGGTTTCAGTTTGTGGATATATGAGGATTCTAGAACAGGTAGGTCGAAATTATTCGCATGGATCTAAAATTCTAAAATTGTCAATATTGATAATTTCGCTACAGGGTACATTGTTACAATGCCGTTTGATGCTCGAATATCGATGAGAACAAAGGAGTGACTGCGTGCGGTGACTACGACTAGCATGCTCCGCAACCTTCTTGTAAAGGTCTCTGTGAGTCGAGCCCACATACCGTGATGCACAATGCGTACAACAAAAAGGAAAAATTGACAAATTTTAGGTTTTTGACTCATTCTCGAATAATTCAAATTTTCGTGTTTCAGAAAAATTACACACCCACAAACTGAAAACCCGTTTCAATTAACGACATGCAGAGTGGATGCGGACTCAAGATAGTAAAATGCTAATTTTAATTTTACCTTAATTGTCTAATTTGCTGTTTTCAATGCATAGTTAATTGATTCTTGCAAACATATAGCGTTCCTGGCAATAATATTGTTGATAATGAGCTAAGGCACAAAACGCCAGCATTAAACGTGTTTTAGATGCTTCTTCTTCAAAACAATCAAAGTAAATTTAATATCAACCCCAGAGCCCCTTGGATCCTCACTCTGTAGATGGCCTCAGACGGCTGTCAGAAATCAGGTGTCGCGATAAAACTGCGCTGGAAATGCCTCATTCACCTATTCGCTACTACGCTCCGATAACGGTGATTGATTGCTCGTAACCGAGAGCAAGAGCTCCAGTGTAATCAAATACGAATTATAGAGACCGCGATATGTGTACTCGTACATCGGAAAATAAGAGAGAGGAAGCTGACTTATACAGGCACCAAATGGAATCTTGATTTTATTTTCTAGATCGAACATTTGTCACGTTTCGAAAGTGACTATTTTTTTCTTTGTAGGAAATAAATATGTTAGGATAAGCGGTATCGCAGATACAAGACGCAGTATGGATAAAGTTTCGGTGGTGTGAGCCTTAATTGACTCTTTAAAGTATACTCTCATCATTTGGGTCAGAATTATTTTACCCATGTCGACGTTGTAAAACGAACAGGGTTATGCTAGAAATATTTTAACTTTTTTCCTCTGCTCTGCATAGAGTGACGTCTACGTCATGTGCGACGGACTACTTTGAGCACTGAGCAAGCAATTGCTAGATATAAAACTATGCAACTTATAAACAATTCAACGGTTCGAGGGCAGTTTAGTGTGTACTAGAATTCAAGTTTAGGGACTGAGTTTAGGTACAAGGTTTTGCGGAGCAGAAGACATGTATCCCCGTTCCCTGTTTTTCATGTGTCCAAGGGACGAGTAAGTTTTTTCCAGTAATACATATCATAAATATATGTTTAGTATTCTTGCAAATCACCAGGCAGAGTTGTTCCATGCTGTTAAGTGTACACAGTTCTCGAATCTTCAAAAAAATCACTGTTTTCTGCACGTGCAGTAGCGCTCAAATGAGAAGCAGATTGTAAAGACTTTAAGAAAATTACCTTTGTTCCAGCGAAAAGAACTCATTCTTTCTTCTTCCATTAATGATAAAATCTCTGACTAATGCTCTTATACCTTCACAACGCTCAATGTTTTTATTGCAGTCCTCACAGACTTTGTCAACGTACAATGAATTAGATCCTCAGTTGCACACAAAGGAAGCCTAGGAGCGGGAAATTAGTTTTTAATATTCGACAAAGGAGTCGAACACGACGCAAATATTCCCTTGAAAACGACCGTTTTGTTCTTTTGCAAAATACATGTAATCTTTCGCTATGAAGCTATAATATTCTGTTCAAAATGCTTCTAATATATGCTAGATGAAATATCCGTTACGTTTCTAATAGGGAGGATATTTAGTTATACTTGCAACATTTGTTTCGATACTACTAATATTCGCTAGATTCCAGCAGTGATCTTCACCGTATTAGAACTATGGTAAGAACTATAAAAGAATCTTTATTCATTTTGGCTTCCATACATTAGTCAGCAAGTGACAATCACTATTACAACATAACTCAAACGTTTGTCACTTTTTCTTCAACATTCGTCTCAAAATTGCCACCGTTTCATTATAAGTTCAAAAACTGTTTACAATAATACCTGTGTATATACTACAAAAAGTCTGAAACATTTACTTGTATGTTTGTCTTTTTGTAATCTTACACTGACACTTGCGTCGTACAATCTACGGAGGTTACGGGCAAGTTTTCAGAAGAATTATGACTACGTTTCTATTTCTATTTCTCACACTTCTTTCCAACGAGCTCAGAGGGCTGGAAACCATCTGCTTAACATAACATGTATGAACAGAGAGCAGAGGGGCAAACAGCTTGTTTTGCAGGGCTCCATGGCGTACTGGTGAGCGTGATAGCTTCGCAGTTGGGAAGTTTGGGTTCGATTCCCGGCTCACGCACTGATTTTCACGTTACCCCATAGTACTTCCCTTGGAAACGGAAGTTTAAATCTCACAGTCCTCCCATCCCTCACGCGTGAGTAGCTGTAAGGCAATAAAAACCCAACGGTAAAACGTGTTGGAATCAATAATGTTTTTTTTTAAACCCGACAAACAACAACCCATATATGCCGTGACCGTAGTATTCGCGCGTGCCATATAGCGCAGAAAAAGGAAAAAATGAAATTACTCTATGCACGAAAGCCTCATCAAGAAGACGAGGATCATAATCGTCTCATAGAGGCAAGAAAAAATTGGGCGATCACGGGGAGATCTGCGAGAAAAGCCTCCTGGGCCTCCATTGTTGACGGGCCCCTGGTGATGGAGAGGCTGCTGCCCTCACGGGGGGAGGCGCGTCGTGCAGGTCATGTGTTGGTCATGATGGCGTGTCCGTAATGCAGGTCATGTGTTGGTCATGTAGGCGTGTCCGTAATGCAGGTCATGTGTTGGTCATGTAGACGTGTCCGTAATGTAGGTCATGTGTTGGTCATGTATGCTTGTCAATCATGCAGGTATGTCTGCAACGCAGGCTACTCTAGTCAACTATTCAAACAGGCGCTCGAATCTGTGTCAGTTTGTCTAGCTTTTTACCTACATAGATCTTTGCTTCTCAAACTATCCGATGCGGCGGACCGTCATTTGTTTTTCAATTCGCAGCGTACCGGTCATATTTTGTAGTAATAGTATTTTATATTGGAAACAATGTATTTTATGGGTATAGTAAAAGTTGACCAGTTTTATCTTTTATTTATCGGCAAATGATAAATCACAGCGATCCGGTCTGCGTCCAGGCCGCCGATCACGTTGAGTAGCACTGACGTAGATGACGTACGTACGTTACGTATACCATTTACGTGTGCTATGCACAGTGTACCGGTGTAGTACATGTAACGTGTACGTCTGGTGCATATAGTGTGAGCGTGCGGTGCATATAGGGATGTACATAAAGGGTAGGTGGTGCGTGAACTGTACGGTGCGGCAGACAAATCGTGCCAGACTGGTGCTCTGAGAGCAGCCAATATCGTACAACTCTTGCTTGCACAATATTCACTGTACAGTATGTGCATGTCATCAGAAGAGAATTTTTTATCTCGTCATGTTTGCTTTTCACGTCATATTGGGAGCTCAATAGGCATGCCTTCAATAATTCGATAAGCCTGATTACCCTGCTCTCGAGGTGAAATTTAATGCTATTGACCCCATGTGCACAAGGTTTGTGCACTGGAAGAAGAGGTCGAACCACTCCGTTTGCTAGTGTGATTTTGAATCATGCGATGGAATTACACATAACATTTCTTATGACAGTTTTAAATATGCTTAAGCTAAAAAATAGTCAAACATGAAGAGATGCATTTCACAATGAGGGATTACTTTTTTTCATCCCACCATGTTGCCCAGCGTTGCGTGCTTGGTCCATCCGTCTGTCTCAATTACGCTCCTAAGGAATTAGATAGGAGAAAATTCCCGAGTCAGTATTTCTAACTAACCAGCGAGACTGTCAGAGAAGACAGTCCTTATTATTGATACTGCAAATAACAATACTTCATGTCAGATTTACCGTAAATAAGAGGGTATCTGAAGAAATTGACATCATTTGTCTAGCCCTTTTTAGTGGGCTGCGTCTACTACATAGTATTGTAAAAGGTGGGTCATAAGTGTAACGCACCCTTACACACGACGGTAGCACTGATACACTGAAAAGGCTCTGCACCCATTGCGGTACAAGTGATATAATAATTTTGGAAGGAGGTCTTGCTTGTGGCCCACCCTGTGTAAACACTTATGGAGGTATTAAGAGAGCATCAGGGAATGCTCATGAAAATATTAGCAGATGTTGTCTAAGCGAGAATTTTATGGAATACTAAAAACTAAGACGCGAAGAATATCCCAAGAAAATTGATCATATTTATTCAGAAAACGTTTTGGACTTCAGCTCCATTATCAGTTCTATAAAAGCGAGCACAAATCTGAAATAAAATAGATAAACAGTGATTCAGCATGATATGTCTAAAAATAAGACAGAACCCATTGTCCCTTTACTATTCTAAAGTATTGTTAACTATAAACACATTATCATGCATGTGAATTATGTATTCACAATTTGAAGGTGATATGAGGCATCTGTATATTTGAGAATGGTTTTTCTGTTTAACATATGTAAGGACTCTAAAATTCTCAGATCACCTGGATTTGATGCACAATCTAATGTTTTGAAATCGCTATTGCGTGTTGGAACATTACAGTTTTCATTATGAATATGTATAGCTTGGTGAGACGGGCGGGCTCATAGGCAACCAGCACGAAAGCTTCTACCATAACGCTCAGCTATTCTGGCATGAAGACATCGTGACGTCATACCAACGTAAGACAACTCTAGGCACAGAACAGAGGAGCCCACATCTCAGTGGGAAAAGTGTCTTTCTACCCGAAACATGAAGCCACTTTAAAACTGTTCGCCTGAAGGATACGCAGTTTTGCATTTCAAAAATATTTGCCGAACAGTGATTTTAATTCTAGTGGCAGCTTTTCATAAGGAAAACAATAAAATGGAAAGTGCATTACAGCTAACACCGATCGTTGTCCTTCGTCACGGGCTCATTGTATCGCTGAGCTCGAATTTTATTTATTTGAATGTCAATAACACCTGAAGGAAAACTGTTTTTTCTTGTGAAAACCTGCGCAGAAATTCTTATTTACAATTTCAAACAGCTAAACGAATTCTGTAGCCGCTGTTGACCAGAGTTTGAATTCAATTAACTTCAAAATGTTGCATATTTTTTTGTATTATATATTTTTCTATTTTGTTCCCTATGTTGAAAATGGCCTTCATGGTAGAACCGTTCACTTGTCTTCTTTAGTACAGAAATAATTCTAGTAAATAAACATGCTGAGCTTGAGGGCGGCTTTCCATTACTCTCCTGTTTGTTATAAATAACGTATTATGGAAATGCAATTTTATAAATATTATGGAATTAAAAACTTGGAAACATATTATGGCTAACATGTGAAGATATAGATCTCGTATTATCTCGGTATAGTCCCAAAAATGCGTCAGTATGTTATAAGTGTGTGAGAAAAAATTGTGGGGGATGAAAAAAGATGCAAGAAGAGTGGCTTAGACGCGCATTTTCGTGTATCTTATTACCCTTTAATGCAAACAATTACGCATCCAGTATCAGCATACTTATCTAGTATCAGGATCCAGATACAAGCGATGATCCAAATTGTTAAGAATATATAACACCTAAGTACGATGCTCAAAATAGCGAAGCAAATTTTGCGGCTTCATTTTGTATCGACTAAACTTTTTCTTTTTAAACCCTGATGTAAAACCGATTAAAAAAACGCTCTAATCTCATATGTGAAATGGGAAAACGGATTATGAACTCTATCTCAAACCGGGCTAATTTCAATTGGCTGATTGACTTTGATTTTTTTCTTTGCGGCGTGTTTTTGATTCCGTACTTGAACATTCGCGTACGTATATCTTACGCATGCCGTCGTTTTTATAGAAACAAGGTTTCAGTATTGATCTAATTCATGGGAGCCTCCTTCTCTAAAATCCAGGCTGTCTATCATGGTGACGCTCTAATGCTGAAGTATTTATTGCAGAAATTTCCCGCAACCAGGAAGCCAGGGAGGATATTTCAGGGTAAAATATCAAAGAGCTTCTTCAAAGCCTTACCTGTAAAAAGTGTGCATGTATCCAACGCGTAAAGAGCCAGAGAGAGGGGACTCCATTCATATGTATATCTCTTGCTTACTGAACTGCACGCAGCGCGGAAGCCATACGGCTCAACGGGTGATCAATAATGAAATTTTTCTGTAAATTCTACTTTTTAAGACGCCATTTTCCGTGGATGTCATTTTTCTATGGAAGACACATTTTTACACTCGCCATTTTCCTTTGGAAGTAAAATATCCGTGAACGCCATTTTTTCATGTACGACATTTCTCCAGTGCGCACAATTTTTCTACGGGTACCTTTTCTGTGAATGCCGTTTCCTCGTGCACGCTATATTCTCACACGAAGGTTATTTTTCGCGTATCCCAATTGTAGGGACGGCTGCATTTTCGAAGAATGAAATATTTTGTAGAGCCGACCATTTTCTTCCAAGCGTCCATTGACCTCAAATGCCACAATTTCCTGTGATGGCCATTTGCCAAGGCACGAAGCGGTCCCAAGTTGCATTTCTTCAAAGTAATTTTGGCTCATTTCCGAACAGAACCTTCTCGAAAAATTTCCAGCGTCAAATCATTTCTATTGACTGCCCGAACTTTAGTCTTTATTTCGAAGAATCGGCGAGCGAAAAAAACGTATTTCTCATAATTCCTCTCAAGTTCGGTTAGGAAACTGTACTCGTAATTCTTTCGAAATGAATTGAAACCTAGAATACGAGAATGGTGTTTTCGGTTTTATTGATACTTCCTGATTTGCAATATTGGAAAGTGAATAACCTTTTTAATTTTTGGTATGTTGGTGGAAACTGATGTTATTTGTTACTTTTTATTCCAAGGAAATTTTTTCAATCTTATTCTCCCGTTGCCAAATTATTTCCTAAATTGCTTGTTACCTAATGATCCTTCCCTGTTTGCCTTGTGGCCTAATGAACGTCCCCTATATTCTTAGTTACCTAATGAAAGTCCCTTATATTACTTGTTACCTAATGAACGTCCCCTATATTCCTTGTTACCTAATGAAAGTCCCCTATATTATTTGTTACCTAACGAATGTCCCCTATATTCCTTGTTACCTAATGAACGTCCCCTATTTTCCTTGTTACCTAATGAAAGTCCCCTATATTATTTGTTACCTGATGAACGTCCGCTATATTCCTGGTTACCTAATGAACGTCCCCTATATACCTTTTTACCAAATGAACGTCCCCTATATTCCTTGTTACCTAATGAACGTTACCTCGTTACATTATTATGTACTCATTCAATATTTCCTCGTTTCTTTATCATTTAATTACCCTTCCCTGGTTTCATTGTTATTTAATTAAAGCTTTCTGTTTTCCTTGTTACTTAATCAAAGTTCCCTCTGTTCCTTGTTACTCCATCAAAGCTCCCTTTTTTCCTTGTTGCTTCATCAAAGCTCACTCTTTTCCATTTTACTTCATCAAAGCATCCTCTTTTCCTTATTTCTCAATCAAAGTTCTTTCTTTTCCTTTAGTTGCCAAAGTGTCTGCTCAGTAAAACGTCCAGGCTCCGAGATCGAGATTTCCCCAATGATTTTAGAGAATATTTTGCCTCAACTGTAAAGAATTTCAATATGCAATAGAATATTCTAGACGTACAGACTCAGGCTCTCTCGTCCATCGGCTCGGACGTCCGTGGTCCGAATTTAATAAATTCTGAAACGAATTTTATTCGTAGAAGTGAATGCTGTCGCTCACTTGTTCATGTTCCCTTTCATTTTTAGCTCTTAAATTATACAATTATCATTTGAAGAAGATTTTTCATACATTTTTAAATATTTGCCAACACCCAGGATACTCTAAAGGGCTGTACACATGCAGGTCTGAGCCCCAAACACGCCAAAGACAGTGTAGCTCGCAATGTACATAGGCTAATACAACGTGCTTACATGTATACAATAAACTTATTGTATAAATTTCTTATATTTTATACATAAGTATTAAATAGGAGTAAGAACATTTCGACTCAACTTAAACATTTTTACGCATGCAAATTTACACCAGTTGAGATTGGAATTGTCTAATTATTACAAACCATGAAAATTATCATTAAGTTTAATACTTCATCCGTTTTAAAACCTTACAAATATAATAACTAGGTGAATTAGTCAGTTTCTATATTGTAGCAACTGACACAGATCTCGAAGCAACTACTGTATTTTGACATTCCAGAACTTTTGTTTGGAAGAATATTGGCGACCACTATCATAAAGCTCTCGCTTTAGAATGACCCAGAAATTTTTTATTATGTTCTTCTCCATCAAATTTGACAGCCACACCATTGATTTATCGTCCATGAATCATAATGAGGACAGATGTTGCTTAGTTACTGAGGCAGAATGTGAAGGGGCGTTGTCTTGCACGAAGATTATCTGTTTTAGAAGTGACTAAGTCTAATTTTCAAGTAAAAGTTGAAAACCTTCAATCAAATTGTATTATAAGAAGTGGAATGAGGTTTAATAGCTTCGTGAACCATTACAGGGCCGATAAGGAAGAAAAGTACATACTTCATATCTTGCTTCATGTATGCCTCTCCTCATTGAAGTTTCAACATAATGTGCCTTGAAGTCGGTGGAAGGTTTTTCGGGAGCTCTAACCATTGCCATTGGACCAAGAGTACGGTTAAAACAATATTTTGACACATTTTCGATTGTTTACTTGTACGTCCCGCATTTTTCATAAGTTGACGCTTAATATTCTTGTCAAAGATCTCAATCGAGCGGTCAGAGTCTTCATTTCGATTTGACCAGAGGGCTGCTTCTAAAGGGAAGGATCCTTTGAAAACCTTTCGACTGTTAAGATGGCGACTTGAAACAGAAGCAATTTTAGCAGGAGGTGATCTATTGGCAGTATCTTTCATGATTATATTATCGCTTTTTCAGCATCTGCAAGTCTTTTAGCTCGACCCATAAGAATATTTAACTCTACAGATTATTAATGCAGTTCATCTAAAAAGCAGTAAAACCAAAATCAAGTGCATCATACGTCATGCAATCGAATGTGAAATGTAAACAAATTTTGTTGTCATGAGCTCAATGGATTTTTCTCAAAGTCTAAAACAATTCTCACAGAGAAAAAATATTTAATTGAAAAAAATTACCTGAAGTATTACTGAGATTCACATTGGATATCCTCGATGTTAACACTGAAGATCCGTATCACTAGATAGTCTACATATACTCGTATAGAGGTGGAGACACGACGATATAAAAGCCGCGACAGCTACATCTGAAGCCATGCCAAAGCCCCCACGTCTTACGGAGAAGAAGACCTGGGGGCATTGCATGCCATCAGGTCTCACGTACAGGAAACTCTCAAAGGACGTGTCGCAGAGAAGAGCTATATTCCGATAGGAACTCATACCCCAGCCAAGTAGCAGGACCAGCGAACGTGAAGCAGACGGGGCTAAGCCAGGGCGTGGGTGGACGATGGCCTGATGCCGTTGGAGTTGATGCATGCGGGTAGAAAACCTGGATAATTGATCTATCTTAGAAAAAATGTCACCCCTCGAATTCTGCCCCAAAGGACGATCCCAATCGAGCCTCACTACTACGGTGAATTATTGGGATTTGAGAGAAATAAATCTTTTAACTATTATTTGTTCGTCTTAGATGAGCTTTATCTTGCACCAGTTCACTTAACAATAGTTTGAAAATTCATAAGCTATTCATAGAATTATTGTGAAAAAAACAGAGCTACTGGCTGAAAGTTGAACCTTCTTAGGAAAAGCAATCCGAATAGTTTCATTTGAAAAATGTAATTATTTTTAAGGCCTTCCAGTTCAAATCTGTGGTTTCTCATCAATTTGCAAGTTTTGTGATGAATAAATGTTAAAAATTTCATCTCATAAGAAAACTCAACTTCACCAAAATAAAATTGCTCCATTAAATTCCATTGCAAATTTTACTTCATATTATTTAATTAAAGCTTCCTCGTGTCTGTGCCTCCCCATTTCTATTCAAAGTTCTTGAAGTTGATATTGAATTTTTCTTCTCCCAATCGAATTAAAGAACTTGTTCTGGCATTTTTCACATTCGATCAAGACAAATCTAAATAAAAGGATTCCAAACCAATACCACGGACTAAGTTTATCCAATTTGCAACATTCTGATCCAGAAGTTCTGGTGAATTCGCGTCGTAGGCGGAACACTGAGAAAAAATGATCCTTTATTCTAGCTTCCTTTCAAGCTGTGGGACACATGAACCCAATGGAATGGTTAAACTTCCTGAATAATTTCCGTGCAGTCTCCGGCATATCTTGAGGCCGATTGAGATTCCTCGCGAGCCTTTGAAGGCACAATTTGAGGGCATATTAAATTATACGCTTGGGAAAAGTAGAAGGAATCTAAAAACGCTTCCTCTCCGCTGTACTGCTAACGATCGCGCGGCGCTCTGAAATCGTCACTAAAATTAACAGGGTAGCCTAGGTCGCTTTAGTACCTTTATCGAAGTTGTCTCAAAAAAGATGTTACCGTTTACTAGTTATTACGATTTCAAAAACTAACTAACCGAGATTTGTGTCGTGTTTTAGTCGAAGTCATTCAAGTGAAGGTTGAGGGCTGTACGTGCGGATCCACATCGTTTCTCATTTTTTATCACAAGCAATAACGTTTCAAAAGTTAAGTTCCTCCCATTGGTGAAAAAGGGCAACCTACAAAATGACCTTCAGAACGTGAGAACTCCGCTCATATGACCAGGTTCTCGTGCTTGAGAATATTATGAATTATTATTTTCCGACGCTAATAAATTTTCGACGAGTTACAGGCTTTGGTATTTTGGGAAACGAGTCCATAGCTTCTGCGAAAGATGGTTTAACTGGCTCTAAAAGGTGGTTTGGCTTCCATGTCCGCCCAGTTAACGGAAAAGTTAAACTAGGTAAAAATTGATTACCTACACAGGGTATCTAGTTGAAGATCTACGGTGAAATTAGCTCACTGAGGTAAGTACTAGGATTTATTTAGCGCAAGTGGATGAGTACAGGTTGAGCCCTTCGAGTTTTAGTGTTAGTTATTTTTTCAGTTTGTTCTTTAACTTTTTGTCCATTTGCACTACGTAGGATAGAATTTGCTCGAAATGAAAGTCGATTTGCACGAAGCGTTGACTGATTTTCAAGGGAACTTCGTGCAAATATATTTCAATTTATCACATTTTATTTCGGTCATAGGCAAATTTAAATTAATTCGCTGAAAATAGACTTAGAGAAGAAGGTAATGGCAAAAACCCCTTTACATATAAAGCATTATCACGTTTTACTTTAAAAAAATTCAAAACAGGACGTTTCGGGTCCCAGCCCATCATCAGCAAATTCTGAAAGAATAAAAGAGAAATCCAAAAAAGTATTGAAATAAAGTCAAATCATACAGAAAAGGCTTATATAAGTTGCTGGGTATTTTGCTTTGCTGGGAAAAGTTGCATTGTAAGCAAAATTTCGAGTGCGAGTACGTTCTGTTCGCAGAGGGGAACCTTGCACAAACTTGGCGTCTCAGCAGGACGGGGGCGGGACAATCATCTCTGCTTTCTTTTGATCCCGCAGGACGAAAATTGACAAAATTTGCTCGGGTCAGTCGCACCGAAGTCGTGTCTCTCGCCCTCCTGTGAGTCCCGTCCGGTAATTTGGGGCCGGAACCTTCACCGGTTTCCCAAAAATTGCATTTGTTATTTTTTTGAGATTTTCACGCATTAGACAGGTCTCATCACAGAAAAATATTTAAAGCTAAACCGAAATTGTTTCCTTCATTTCTCATCGGGCTTGATGATTAATATTAATCTTCCAAAACATACATGACTCGAGAAAAAAGGGGTATCCCTCTATGTTGCCCATAAAATGGTTATAAAATGTATGAACGGTCACGGAGTTCTCACACATTCTTTGCGAAACTCCATAATTTTCGAAAATTGAATTTGACTCGTGCGTCAAATGAGAAAAAGGAAAGGCATTTTTGGTAAGGTTCTAGAGATTGCGTTGGGTATTTGACATTCATGGCCGCGTAGGCATTGTTTGTTAACTTCCGTTTGAAATAATGTTGTACAACGCAAAAATAGGTAACCAAAAACCTGACAATGTCGTTCTTTATCAACATTGAAAACAAGCGATACATTTTTCAGAACGCATAATTGAACGAATGAGCTGTGGCTGCACATTTCTGGGACGCTTTGATCAGTGAGCGCATCAGAAAAAATGGACAGAAAAATATGGATGGAGTCATGATGGGAAATTCATTCAATCTTCTTTCAATTTTTCGAAATAAATTTTCTTCTACCATTTCTCTTTTGTGTTCAGACCTCAGTAACGTGAAACACGATGTATTTGAGCACATGTGAGGTTTGATCGCGTAAGAAATGTATCTGAGACATCTGAATTCGACCTCTTGGGATTTCGTGTTGACTGAAAATTAATGTAAGATGTTAATATTCTGCGCTGACGTGAGTATCATGAATACCAGGAATGCATATCATGACTAAATACCAGGACTGAATGCCGTGACCGAATACCAGGATTGCGTATCATGACTGAATACCAGGAGTGAGTATCATGACTGAATACCAGGAGTGCGTATCATGACTGAATACCAGGACTGAATGCCGAGACCGAACACCAGGACTGTGTATCATGACTGAATACCAGGACTGCATATCATCACTGAATACCAGGACTGCGTATCATGACTGAATACCAGCACTGCGTATCATGACTGAATACCAGGACTGAATGACGTGACCAAATACGAGGTCTGGAATACCATTATTTAATGCTGTAACTGAATACCAAGAATGAATATCGTGACTGAATACTAAGACTAAATGCCAAAATTAGGCCATGACTGATACCGTGACTGAATACCAACACTGAACACAGTGACTTAATGCAGTGACTGGATAATGCAACTGAATTCCATGATTGTAAACAACGATTGAATACCACGATTGACTACCGTGAATGGCAACCATGACTGAATATCGTGACGTGACTGAATATCATGTTTGAATACTAAGATGGAATGCCTGGACTGATTACCAAACCTGGTGATCAGGACTGAATATCATGACTGAATTGCTCGATTTCTTACTTGAATTTCCTGAATCGAACAGAACTGAGCCTGCGTCTTGTAAAACCATACAATAACAACACAGTCTCATCTGCAGCAACATAATCCAACATGTAGCAACACCATCCGTTCTGTAGCAACACCATCTGATATGCAGTAACGCTATCTGATATGTAACGACGCCATCTGATGTGTAGCAACACTATCCGATCTGTAGCAACACCATCTGATATGTTGCAACATAATTCAAAATATAACATCATCTGGTATGCAGCAACGTTCTATGATAAGTAGTAACATCCTCTGCAAGTAGCAGCATCATCTAATATGTACCACCGCAAATTGATATGTTACTGCTAAATTTACAGAGCATTTCTTTTTCGGTAGTCATTTTCGGTTCACTTCTCACCAGGTGTACAAAAAACAATTTACTCAAAGCATAAGTCTCGGTAAACAAATCACTTTTCACACGTGTTCTCAACTAGAAGTTTACCTTGGCTCACACGTGTCCATCACTTACATAATTCATCCGCTCAACTTCCCGGACAACTTCATTTTCGAACGTCACTCTCGAACGAGCCTTCACTAACATGCACCGATCCACTCCGACATCCTGTGAAGATAATTTAATTCAGGGCTACTGAAAGTGGTAGTCCTCGGACCGGTACCGGTACGCGAGCCATCAGCTACCTGTACGGGTTGTATATATTTTCATGATGTATAACTGCTTTACCCAGTGAATGTAATATAAAAAATAGACAACTTCTATCGCATTTATCACACGTGTATCGATAGCAAATTATGACTCCACTACTACTATTATTACTTCTCCACGTGTATCGATTCTGGTATCAATGAAGGGAACTGTACTACGATTTTTGGTGTAAGTATCCGAAATGCGGTTTTTGAGTATTCAACGTTCACAGATGTGTACTGAATCATGTGTTAAAATTTAATGCGGCTGCAGTCAATGGGCGTGCAGGTGGCAGGGTACGAAGTACAGTCCCTCCCCCCAGACAGAGGTGGGATAGGGGTAAAGCCTCCACCTCTTCACATTTGTGGCGACCTATGCTCGTAATGTGGCTATCTGCTAGCTTGAATTCGTTAACATACACGTACTAGGTGCTTAGTTACCCGTTGGCAGTCGTGCGAGGATTTTGGGTTCGATTTTTTTCTGCGCTGTTTTTTTTATTTTAATATTATTTGAATATTATTACATGGTCAGAACCTAAATAACAGTGTTTTTAGGCTTCTTATTCAATATATTTGGTGCAGAATTCATTCTTCTTATTTTGACTTGGCTGTAACAAAAAACCGTATTGTTCTATTGAGAAAAATCCCAAATTTAAAATTTTTTGAATATATATATATATATACATTATAACAAGCAAACCAGCGAAAAGCTTATTTGTTTGAAAATTGTAAAAGTTATACCCGAAAGACTGGAAAAAAGTAAAAAAATCGTCAAAGAAAAAATAAAGTTACCATTTTCCTCATTTATCAGTATTTCCCTCTGGCTCCTTTGTTTTCCGTATTTGAACAAATCTAATGAGGCCTGCTCCGTCGTTCTAGTGCAAGAATCACGGGACCCTTATGCTTACGAGCATTTTACAAAATTTTGAGCTCTATTTTAAAATTTCGTTCTCTCTAATATCGAATAATTTACCACGATTAAAATGCGTTTTTTTTGTCGACTCACATAGGTGTGCCAAATTTGAAACAGATCCGTTTCACAGGAATTTTTTTCTCACGGTGGCGCGGTCTCCTTAATTAACAATACTGCGAAATACTACAGGGACGTGGCACGTTCGACGAAAATAAGTACCGGTCGCCATGTCAGATAGGTCGGTCATGGTGACCATGTTCGAGAAGCGCTGTTCTAATTCGCTGCCGAGGACCTGGTAGAACTCGTTCCCTGCGTCCCGTCCTTGTGGCTAATTGATGGCCCTGTTGCGCGTCCAGCATTCGCGAGAAGGGCCGCTCAATCAACAGTGAAGAAACACCAAGATAGACAAGCAGAGTTGTGAGACCCACGGGCTGTTAACAAATCATTACTAGCCATATTGTTTTGACCCATATATTACCTTGTTATATCAAGCTATAGTCATTAACCATACTATAACTCATATATTAACTCATTAATTCGACCCATTACCATTAACCATGTTTTATCAACCCATGTGTGAACTCATTGATATACATCAGATTTTATTTACTCCTATATTAACTCATCATATAAACTCATAACTTATTAACTCAATTGCCGCAGGAATTCAGCCCGATAAAACATGTGAAATCTCTCACATGGTGTGAATTTTTTTTTCAAGCAGCTTGACATTAAAAACGGTCAGGTAGATTAAGGCACGCATTGGAAAGCAACCAGACGGTGAATATTTCTTGCAGGTATGAAAATAAAACACTCTTTCTAGCCCGCTGGCGGAGGATGGGTCGACCATCTTCGGACGCTCTCGCTGTGTTACTGGAACTCTGCCTCGGCTTATAAATTTAATGTATAGTTCACAACGAAATGCACTGGGAGATGACGCATGGCTGATTTTTTTAAATTCCTTGAGCTGATGCAGTTTGCATGATACTTTACTCTCCTGATTTGGTTAGTCTTGGTTGATGTAGGTGAAAATATATTCAAATCTTCCATTTGAAGCAATCCCTCCACTTCTTGTGCGGAACTTCCCTCTACTTGCCCGCAACTTCTCCACTACTTAATTAAACGGAACCATTCCACTATTTGCAAGTAACTTTACTTTGCTCACGTGGAACCATTTTACTATTTGCCAGCAACATCTCCATTACTTACAAGCAACATCTCCATGACTTACATTTATGACCCACTACTTGCCTGTAACCTCCCCTATTTACAAGCAATAAATGCACTGCTGGTAAGTAACTTTTCCACTACTCACAAGGTGCTACTTGATTACTTGCCAGAAATAAATCCAATACTCACAAATAAGTATTTACGAGCAGTTTCACGTACACTTTCAGCTCCCGAAGGTCGCAGCTGCAACTTGATTGCTATTGGTCGAATTAGCGTTGGCGGCTCTGGACGTTCGGAAACAGGTAACGGAGCTGATAGGTTACGGCAGTGACGGCGACTGATTGATTGACCAGATCACACGATGTCTCTCAAGGGGCTTTTATTTCCCTTGGGGAAGTTTACAGAACAATTTATCTTTATGAGTGTTTCTGAGATCCTGCGAAGAATAACACTGCAAGGATTAATTCAGTAATTGGTGGGCTTCTCTGATAAGAAGGCCGTGAGAGAGAGAGAGAATCTCGGATGGTGTCTGATGTTGTTAATGTTAGAATCACCCCAAAGCTCCTGAGAAAAAATAAAGGGCTTGTTGGGTATTGCAATGATGTGATGAAACGAAAATGTTGACGAAATCGTATTCAGAAACTTTATGCTGAGAGAAGGCGTCCGAATTAAGAATTCGCCATTTCACAGTACCACCGCTCACGGAGTTATCAATAATGCAGTGTTCTCCCTTACTATTTCAATAATAAACTTAAGCGTATCACAAAATGTTTGTTGCTCTGTACTCACGTCACAAAACAGACTCACAAACGTGGGTCATAAATGTATTGAACCCAAAAAAATCACGGACAGTATTACACATATACGAGTATCGACAGTGACACGCTTAGCTAAAATCTACGGTGTTTCATTCGAAATCTTTGCTTCCTCTGACTTAAGGATTCCACTGGTAGAGTGAGATAAGTTAATAATGAATCAAAAGCATAATATAAACATTAAATGCAACACAATTTCAGCACAAAGTGTAATATAACTGAGACAACTGACACTAAAGATTCTTCTCGTAATCTTTGCTGGCGCAGAATAAATCAGAGCAACTGTGAACTAATTCACCAATGTATTCAGCTGAAATAACATTTTATTGCAAAAATGGACACTCGAAGTACTTTCTGCACGTAATGAGATAGCCACCCACACGCCACATTCCGCTGTAGCTATGAGCTGACGAGTAGGTGTTGACATACCGAGGTCAAGATTTTTCTGAGCTTGCTTGTCAAACATGAAAATTCAATGGCATGCGCATGTCGAGCATAAAATTTCAATAGGAATCATCTATCAAACATGAAAGCTCCCTGAATGAAACTAATTATTTTGTGCAATGGCAAGTACACGCCAGTCCTTGCTCTGTGAAGGGTCAATTTTCTTGTTTTTTGCCATCCAATATCACGTCCATATTAAATATTATTCCTGCGTTGTTCAGGGCGACATTGCGTCCAAATCAACTATTCCTTTTCTAGGCCGGAGGGCCCAATATTGGTATCGAGGATACGTTCTGTCACCTAAAAATAGAACACGGTTATGATACCCGTCAAATGTTCAACTTGTACGATTTCAGTGTTTACTTTTACATATAACGTACGCTTGGCTCCTCGGTCCATATAGATCTTGGTTGATCGAAGTTTCACTTCGTGCAAGCAACTTATCTAAGCACTGAAGTTTCTATAGCAGTCTCTTATATTGGATCAGAGGCATAATTTGTCGTGTTTGAAACAGAGCTAAATTTTGAAGGCAGAACTTTGCAGGTATGTTCGCAAAGTCGAATCGAATATAATTAAACACGAGGCTGAACATCAGTTTAAATCAAATAGGACATCTTCTTAGCGATTCTCAGAGCACGCGTGATATGTTCATGATAAACAGGGAGGTAAACGGAACAGGTGAGGTAAACAGGTGAGGTAAGCGGAACAGGTGAGGTAAACGGAACAGGTGAGGTAAACGGAACAGGTGAGGTAAACAGGTGAGGTATACAGGACAGGTGAGGTAAACAGGTGAGGTAAACGGAACCGTAAAGAAATGTCGTAGATCGTAATTAGACGTTGAAACTTTACCTGATCTCACTAATTACGGTTGGGCAGCATGTTACGGTCTCAGCAGCTTAATTCGTTCGTGATGTTACTCAAGGTTGAAAAATAAACAGGCATTTGAGGAATCATTTTCGGTGCGCTCCGCACACGAAGATATTAATAAATCATTTTTCACGCCAAGCCCATTAAGTCAAAAAATAATTTTGTTAATGGTCATCGCATGTAAATAGTAAGTATTTTGTCATTCTTCGCACATTAGGATGCAAAATGAATATTTTTGTTCATGTTTCGGGCATTAAGGTAGTAAATAAATTATTTTCTTTATGCATCGCTTACTGCGATAAAAGGCCAATCTTTTTTGATAAAACTCTGTGCCTGGAGGTAGGTTGTGAATAAGTTCATTTTTGTCTTGATCCGTAAAGAGATACATCAATAAAATAATTTTTGCTTATACCCCGTAAACTATGATAGTTATTGATCTAAAAATACTAAAACTCTGATCATCTCGTTATCATTTTTGTAACCGTGCACACTCTTCAGTAATAACGTACGGCAGAAATTCAAAACTCATCTCTCAGTAATTGAATAAGGAGTTTCCATCGTACCATAGTTACGGCTCTGGCAACGGACTAAACAGAAGGAATTATTTTCTTCGGCTTGTGATATTTGTTAGGAATTAAAAACAAACCATCAGAGGCTCACACGGAACCTAAAAATATTTTAAATTATTAAATATATTGGAACTTTAAATGATTTTCGGATGATACGGATATAAGATTGGTACGTTACTCTTGTTTTTCTTCGCTTTTCTTAGCATCTTTCGATAGCTCACAGCGACCGGATACGAAGAACAACTCTTCGGCAGCTTCACCGTTATCCAACTCGCTCCCAGGACTGAATCGGTGAAAAAATTAAAAAATATGTTTTTTATACATATAACAAATAGTGACCAACCGTGTCACGGGTGGTCAACTTGAATTAACGGACCACATATCTTTTCTGCGTGAGCTTATTATTTTTCTTATTTCATCTTTGCTCTATCTTTGAATTAGATTTTAATGTGTAATCATCATTCAATCCTATTTTTCATCGTAAAATTTTTGCTCAGATTCGCATTTTAACCAGTGCTCAACAAATCTTTCTTTTTCATCTTGGTACAATCAGGGCTCTATGGCGTACTGGTTAGCGTGATGGCCTTGCAGCCACGACGTTAAGGGTTCGAATTCCGGCTCAGGCATGGAATTTCACGTAACCAGGGAGTACTTCCCTTGGAAAAAAGATGTTTAAACCACACATTCCCCACATCCCTCATCACGCTAGTAGTTGTAAGGCATTAAAAACCCAACGGTAAAACGTGTTGGAATTGATAAAGGTTCTGTAAAGGTTTTTTCTGACGAATAAAGAACTCGCCAAGTCTCTTAGACATGCGAAAGGATCTCTGCGTTCATAAACTTCAACGATTTTCAGCTTAATGAAATCGACAAAGACTGAGGAATTATCGCAACAGGCTCATCAGTGAACACTGCCCAGTACTTGTACCAGGGTGCTAATCACCTCATAAGAGCGCCATAAACATGGCATATTAAATTTGATTTTCAAATGATCACAGTGTAGGAATGACAAGCAGTTCTGTTTAATAATGTTCTCACAGCGTATTACTCCAATTAAAGTGTAAGAGAGCTGGTAAGTGATGTTCTCGCTATTAATTACGTACATTGGAATCCAATTAGTTCTAACGAATTCAAATTCCATTTTAAGTCAAACTTAACTCGCGTGGCTGTTACCTTGAGTATCGTGGTACTCATGCACGTACTCCTAATGAAATACTGGAAAATTAAGTGATTGATGTTTATATCCGTTCACACGGGTGGTATGCCAGGAGAATTTAATTGAAAATAAAGGGTATAAACACCCTAAGCTATAATTGTCTCCTGGTACAATCACCTTTTCGACCTCCATTATCGTTCGGTCGGAGTGTAAGCTTTAGCCTACATTATTTAAGGAAGGTCAATCTTAGACAAGTTTCTCGAAAATTCCCAACGCGCGTTTGATATCACGAAGGTCGCAGTCATGCAACTTTAAACTAATGCGACCCATGGGATGAGTCTTTGGGAAATTTTAAAAGTTTCACCAAACAAACACATTTTTATTTCTTTTATTTAACTCTCGCGTCGTCCTTCTTGAACGCCCGCTGTTACTCCACCGTTTCATTTTTCAAATTTACTGTTTTTAAGGAAGCGTTACACCGTCGAGTGCTCAAGTTAGGTAAACTCCTAACACGGATAAATTTTGTTCATTTATGTAATTATATTTTTCTCTTGTACCGTTTTCCCTGAGAAAGAATTCGATGGATTGTTTTGGTGCACTCGTGCATATCGTGCGCTGGTCACAAAAACGATTCAAAAATACGTGTCACGAATGTGATATAAATAAAAATGCATCTCACGTCAGAGATACGTGACAGTGTGGCACATATAAAACGCACCAACTGTGATATCGGACGTTACGTCTACGGTATTTCACATGAAATTTTAGCCAACTCTGACTACCCTCAATCTGTTGAGATGCGTTGAACATGCGTACCGAATTTAATTAAAGACGATGAATGTTTGAAAAAAGATAACGAATGTTTGCATACATACCATCAGTTTCCGTGTGAAAATAACGAATTCACAAATATATACAACATAAACCAAATCAAAAGCAACGAATGTTGATATAGAGAGAATAAATTTTAAAAAGTCATACAGCTTCAGTGAAAGTGTTGTCTCACTGAACATAACCTGTCACTGAGAATTCTGCAAGTGAACGTAGCCTCTGATGGGCGAAAAACACATTGATAAAACCCTGTACTAATAACTAAACTAATCAGCTAAATAACTTTTTGTAGCAGAGAGAAAACTCGAAGCACTTATTTTGTTCGGTGTCATACATTCACTCTCACTCTCACATACCGCCCGCTGCTGCAGCACAGAGTTGACGAGTAAACGTTGACATTTACAGGTGTGTCACCATTTTTTGAGTGTATTGACTGGGTGATGACTTCTATATTGCATACTCATTGAATATACATACACTCTCACTCGTTGGCTCTGCAATGCAGTTTGAGTAATATTTGGTACACATTTCGGTTTAATTTGAAGCTCTGTCAAAGAACTGATGGTAAAAGATCAACGTCACTTCCTGTAGACCGACTCAAGTGATTATAGACTACCATGTATCACACCAGTCAGCAATGGCTGCTGAACGGAACATGAGTTTTTGTTAAGTCTGGGATAACAGGAGGTCTTCGTGAGCGAGACCACTGGAAAACCTCTCGCTTTGAAAGTGATGTGATCTATTATCTTCATACAGTCACCATCCGGATATATGTCAACATTTCGCATGCTAGTATAATACGATTTCTTTTTACCATTGCAGTGAAATTTCGATGCAGATTTAATTTTATTCAAAGGTGAATTTACACCGTATCACTTTTATTATTACTCAACAAGTTTCATTGATGATATGAGTCAGAAGTTAGGGTCTAGTAAAAATAGATTGAGCTATAAAAATGCTTTCTGGATTTAAAACAATGCAAATCTGAAGAAATTAGTAGCATGGATTTTTTTCGTAATTGTGATATTCTTATAAGGACTCGAGTTCTAGTTTTTGACAAGATTACTGAAATTATTTCTAACTTAACACTAACAATAGTTCTCTAAATAATGCCTTAATAAAGGTGCGCTAGTCGTGTTTTTAACTATCTCTATGTTCCCTCTTTCACTTCAGAAGTTTAATCATTTTTCAGACCGAACGAATGTGAAAACAGTTCAGTGAGCTACCAATCGAAACAGTGATTAAGCCAAATTTGATCGTATTAAATAACCAGGCTGGGCAATTTAGGCTTCAAAAGCGTTCCCGAAAATGGATTCTGCAGATATCTTCAACACCTCGTCAACATCTTCAAATGAAGACTTCCTTTCAAGAACTCGGACCCTGCAGAAAAATAACCTTGATTACACGTCAGTGTTCATCCGCCAGGAGATCGCTGATGTTCTGATGAACTCTTCGTCGGTAAATTGCTCTCATTTCCTCGAAAACTCGCCTGTGAACATCACTTACTCGGACCATTTATTCACAATTCTGTGCCGTCAATCAGCTTCATACGATGGAAGCCGCTCTGGTGCACATCATTTGAATGACCAAGCAATATTCTTGCTCGCAATTTACAGCGTTATCTTGTTGCTGTCAGTCACAGGAAACTTGCTGGTGCTGGTGACCCTCCTGCAGCACAGGAGAATGAGGACTCCGACCAACATCCTCTTGCTGAATTTGAGTGCGTCAGACCTCCTGCTGATCGTGGTCTGCATGCCTTTCACCCTCACAGGGTCCCTTCTGAGGGACTTCATCTTCGGCAGACTGGCGTGCCACGTCATCCCTTACTTGCAAGGTGGGATTTACTTTCTTTTAATTTCTCTCTCATTGTTCATCCTCCCTTTATTACTAGGTGGGATTTACTTTCTTAATTTCTCTCTAATTGTTCGTTCTCCCTGACTTGCAAGGTGGGATTTACTTTCTTACTTCAGTCACTAATTGTACGGCGTCCCTTACTCGTAGTGTAAGTTTGATTCTTTTACCTCAAATACCAATTTCACGAGTATTTGCGCATTTCCTTCTGTATTTATTTGTTTATATTCAGTATTCTGTGCTAGTTCAGCCGCTATATTTACAAGTCTATATGGATAGGCTTGTCATTTGCAAGAAGACCAGGTATGGTATATATAACTATTTAGATCGCAGTTTTAATTTACTGGCATGTACAGCGCTGCTGACTTTTTATCCACTTTTTCTTCACTTTGTTTGTGTTAGTTATCTTATATGCGAATACCATGATGCTGAATGCAATGGTATCCCTGATGTGATCGTCCATTGCATCTGAACAATTTAAAAGCGGGAGTGAACTATAGAGATAAAACTATCATGCAAGATTTATTGAGGTAAACCACCCCTCATAACTATTTGTGGCAAAACATGCTTTCAAAAACGTCTGATAACAAAACTATCCTTCAAAACCAATTTTGCAAATCCATATCTCAAAATTGAAAAAAGACACATCAAATACATTAACCCAACTCTCAAAAACTAATTCTGTAGCAACATCTATCAGAAACCAATTCTGCAAGGCCGCCCCCCAGAAACTAACTACGCGAAACAATCCCTCAGAAACCAACTCCGTAATGCCATCCCTCAGAAGGCATTGGGGTAAATCACTCAAATCGCCTTAAAACGGCGTTTATGCGACGTATTTGCAAGTTCCCCTAATCAATGCGTTAGAAGGGGCTTTTAAGAGCTTCAGTATTGCCGCTCGCTACAGCAATTGTCAATCTGGTTCCAAAACTTCAAATTTTTCACTCAAAATTCTGACGACTCTTGCATTTTTTGATAACTCATAAATTTCCGTTTGATGGAACTGGTTTCCAGCACAGCGCGTCGTGCTCGGACTAGTGCTATCAACGTACGGAATGTACTGTTGTACTGACACTTGTCTGCATCAATGTACAAATGTGGTGCATTTCTTTGATATAAATATTATGAATTTTATTCAAGGACTTTCTGTGCAATGAACAGTGACTAAATGTTGAGGAATGTCATTGGATGGCGTCACTGTTCGTCTAATTCAATTCTGTTAAATAATTCCTCGAAAACCTTTAGTAGCAAATCCAGTTCTCAAAACCGAACAGTGGCAATAGTGTCACTATACATAGGCAATGTTGCAGGAACCTGTATTGTTAAAGAAAACGTAAATTTACGTTCATGTTATGCTATTTTTTGCAAGAAATAAATAGAAAACTGTTACAGCACTGCGTAGCAGGATGTGGAAATACAGCTGAGGCAATAGAAATAACATGAGCCTCACCAGGAAAGATAGCAGCTGCTGCCAATTCACAATTTCTGTTTACACGGGCGCAGGGATGGCTTACACCCCACGTGCTTCATTCACGCGTCGGTATTGTTTTCGACAACTCACGTGCTTTATACACGCGTCGGTATTGTTTTCGACAACTCACGTACTTCATACACGCGTCGGTATTGTTTTCGACAACTCACGTGCTTCATTCACGCGTCCATATTGTTTTCGACAACTCACGCGCTTCATACACGGGTCGATATGGTTTCCAATGACATGCAGGTTGGTACGCTCGAAGGTATGGCTTCATAGATATGGATAATCCGCACAATTTTGGAAAAGGTTTCCAGCAACGCACGTGCCTTTGACAGACAAACCAAAATAGAAACATGAGAGCTTAAGCACTCAACAAAATGCTAATGAGGCCACCAAGCAGCGGCTTCGACAAAAATCTGGCCCACTTCCCAATCGAATGAGGCACGGTTCGATCAGTCGACGGTGGTGAAGATTCTATTCGCGGAATGTCTGTTTGGCTTCGTTAACTTTTGTCAGATTGTTTATCATTTTCTCGGATCAATGCCTAAAGTCATTTCCTTTGCTTGAATAGTCCTGGTTACGGCAAAACTATGCAAATTCGTAATAAAATCAACAGGAAAAGTTTTATGAACAACTAGAAAATACGTATTTTTCAGCTTATGAATGTCATTGTTCGAAATTTCATGAGTAAAGGCATTGAGCAAACAAGGCTACTATGATATGTCACGGTCTAATGTTGTGACAAATATATATTAATGGGGATTGAATCCTAATACTCTTCTTAGATTTCAATCTTGGAAACTGTGGAGCTCTGTTCGAACTCATATATTGAAAATCAATAATCTCTGGGTGCATTTACACCGAAGCAGTCATAAACTCTATGGATTTACTTCGGGGAAATTATGGATTTATGTCGAGGTAATTAAAAACTCTTAGAAGATTTTCAGTACGTCGGGGCAATCATAACACTCTGGGTGGATTTATGTCATAGAAATCATTGTGCATTGTGTGGGTTCATGTCTGGGCAATCATAATACTTTGTGAACTAATGTAATAGAAATCATTATACACTGTGTGGATTTACGTCAAGGAAATCGAAATACTTTGTGTGGATTTACGTCGTAGAAATCATGACACACTGAGTGGATTTACGTTATGGAAATGGGGTGATGAGCGCTGCCAAAAAGTGTAGCAGGCATGCATTACTGGTGAGGCTTAATCGTAGGACATATTTGGTAGGGAATAGAGCCGAGTGAATCAGCATTTTCTTCTACGTCAGATCATCGTAGGATCACACTGGCAGGCTGACATCAGATCTGACGTCAGTTCATCGTAGGATCACACTGACAGGCTGACATCAGATCTGACATTAGATCACCGTAGGATCACACTGGCAGGCTCACTGCTCTCGAGTATGAGAGCTGCAAGATTATCAGCTGGAGAAGATAGGTAACAATCTCCGCTATTATAATAATAGCCGTTGTGTATTTTATTCATATTATATATATAATATTTATTTCTATAACAGTCTGCACGTGGCACCACAGAAAATATTACTGCGAGCGACGCTGATGTGGGGTGGCGTCGTTGGCAGGACACCGATTATCGTATCCTGAATTAATGTAATCAAAAGGAAGCTAAATCCCTTATTTAATACAATATTACGTGATAGTGTTCGGGTTATTGTAGTTTTTTTATGAATAGTTGAGCTCAAAGTTTACAGTATAGAATACAACGTGACTGAATTTTAGCAAACATTAGTTGTTAATGAACAGTTGACTTCAAGAACACGACGAGAAGCAGCTTCACTGAATAATGCATTCATTTTAAGAATAAACAATTTTAAATCCCGTCATTTTAGTTGCTACGCGCGAATACTAGTGTAAAATAATTAACACGTATAGAGCGGCCCTCACTCTATAGCGGCAATAATACACATGTGTAAAGTGGTCCTCACTCTAAAGCGACAATAATACACATGTGTAAAGTGGTCCTCACTCTAGAGCGACAATAATACACATGTGTAAAGTGGTCCTCACGGTATAGCGGCAAAGCGCAGCGGACTCACTCCTGTTATATTATCAGGTGTAATCGTTCTCGATTCACATTTAATTTGAGCAGGAATAAACGATTTCTGTTTTGGTGGATTTGGTGTTTTAAAAACAAGCTTATTGTTTGAAGAGGCAATACGGTCGCATTTCTCAGAAAGATCGGAGGCAATTCAAAAAGTGGCTTCCCCCAATCGCTCGTCAGAGTGAACAAACAACCGGCACCGCATCAGCCATTTCCCAGAGCGGGATCTCGACGCGTTCGCGTATGGACGCCTTTTGACCTTGTGTGCCTCTATCTAAACACAATAACTGACTCGTGTGAGCTTGGCCAAACACTCCCCAGAGCAAAATTTCGCTTAAAATGAAATCTTGTTTAGTCAGCCCGCCAATTCCAGCGGCGTAGTGCGGGAAAGTCAGGCCTCGAGTTCTGCAAAATAGCATGCGAAGTATTCTCTTTGTTGTTGTTTAAAAATAAAGGAAAATATAACTCCGCAACTCTTGGTGCACTTCATGTCCCGCGGCAAAACTGTACATTTTAATCATGCAAATAAATTAACGTGCAACAAAGTTGATAGCATTTTAATGACGTAAGCTGGAACGACAGCCTTGCATTACAAAGCATGAAAGTCGATGTAATTCATTGACGTCATTATTTTTCATCGTTTATTCTGAACGTCTGGAGTCGGAAAAAAGCCGAAGGATGTAGAGTTTTACTTGTTCGTGCGACCCCTCAATTGTTAGTTGATTGCGTCGGTATTGAGAGGGTGTTTTGCGAGGGTATTGAGGGAGAGTGTGTCGGTATTGAGAGGGTGTTTTGCGAGGGTATTGAGGGAGAGTGCGTCGGTATTGAGAGGGAGTTTTGCGAGGGTGTTGAGGGAGAGTGCGTCGGTATTGAGAGGGTGTTATGCGAGGGTGATGAGGGAGTGAACGGTGCAAGCTCTGGCCGATTTTTATCAGGCAATTTGAAATGGTAGGATGCAGTTATCTTTACCTACGGAGAACTATTTCCCTTTATCTATCTGCGAGAACTTTCACAGTTTTCCTTGAAACGCCTGTCAACGTCGAGCACAAAACTTGAAGCAACTTTTCTAGGTTTTCAAGAGAGATTCAAATTTTGAGCAGAAAATGTTTTAAATTGCTTTTCGCAATGTTGTGCTTAGCATGAGAAAATTTGCAGACGATGTATTGATTCATTGATTTTTGAAAGAAATTCAGGAGTTAATTTTATGCACGATCATTTGAGCGGTTTCAGAAGAGAACTAAAAAATTACAAAAATAAAATAAGGAGTTACAGGAGCTGGTCGAACATGAGGAGCTGTAGCTAAACAACTAATAAACATAATTAGGGTAGAAAAATTCAAGAAAAACAGTTTAATATTAATTATCATTTCATGACATTTATTAGCGCAAATATTTTAGAATATTTGGAATGATATTTTTGTTTCACACCCTTCCAGTAAATGATATACCCGTAGAAATTATACCCAAATAAACTCTACGGATAACGCACCTAACATTTAATTATAAAATTTGGTTACATGTATGAGTATTGAAAATATAGTGACACCCAAATAACAGATCGAAGGTTCGTAGCATATTTGAGATATATATGTTCAAGGGCAAAAATTACAGACGGATTTTTCCATGTGGTTTTTGTTTCACCTTTTTGGGTCTGGTACAATAGTTTTTGAGTTGTAACTCTTTTCTTTAGATCAGTTTCTGAGCAGCGCATCTTCCTGCCTGAAGATCCAAACTTTCTTGTCAGTTGATTTCTTACTTCTGTACCAAACGCTTTACTTTTGATTTAGGTTGCGCTCCTCAATGTCATTCTTTTACCTCTTCGGAAATTTAAGAATAGCGATTGTTCTCCGGCAAAAAAGTATACGGGTTGTAGACGGTATATTTGGACTATTAATTTTTTTCTTATTTTACACGCAGCATCTGTGCCTGCAGTATCTGTCAGACCTGGCGTCGAAATGAAGACCTATTACAGAAGACGTCGCAGTATCATGACTACACGTTCGAAAGCCATTAGGGAGGAAAGAGGCTCATTGTTACTGGAGCACTTGAAAAGACGAGGGGGAATTGTTTG
Source organism: Orchestia grillus (assembly GCA_014899125.1). Classification (NCBI taxonomy): domain Eukaryota; kingdom Metazoa; phylum Arthropoda; class Malacostraca; order Amphipoda; family Talitridae; genus Orchestia; species Orchestia grillus. Next base: position 18,790 of record VOMN01034078.1, on the reverse strand, counting down.
CTTCTTTTTGGATGCGAAGAAATTTGTTCTTAATGAGGCCGCAAATTGCAAAACTCGAGGATAATTACTGTGGTCTCATCAAGAGTTCCTCCTGGAATGGAGCGTAATAATCCGGCGTCCGTGACGGTGTTTGCAGGTGTTGCAAGCGATGGTAAATCATGGCCCCTCATTTTGACACAGCAGGACTCAAAATCAACATTGCTGAGCAGACAAAGATCTTTGGAGATGGTCATGTTACTCTGGATTATGAAGAAGTACGATTATTCAAGACTCGGCTCCCACTTTAGGGGCGAAGACTGTCCACAACATCTTGAACAAAAAATTGCCACTATTTTTACCCAAAGAAGTTTGGCCCTTTAGCTCACCAGATTTGAACCCTTACGGGCTATGGAACGAAGTTGAAATAGTGTCTAGTGAACAACCTCACAATACTGTTCAGCCTGATGACGGCCATCAAACGAATATTTCGATCACTTACTAAGGACCGTGCAGAGAGCGTTCAGTCTGTCGCCCCAGCAGAGAGTGTACCCAGCAGGTCGTTAATGCTGAGAGCTCACACGTAAAGGGAATTAATTGCTAGTCTAAAAATTGAGAAGCGTGATCCAGAACGTTTTTTGAACCCTGTTTTATTTCTTTATGTACATTAGTTATCATTTTGTAGCTCTATCGGTCCAAATCTACCGTTTACATTTTGTAGGGACTAAAATCCACGTCATACATAAAGAACAGCAAAATTGTCACGAAAATACTATGGTGCATTGAAATTTGAATTTAAAATTAGGACCTTATCATTAGTTTCATTTCATTTTCGATAGAAAAAAATGCCAGTCTACACTTCGTGTAAACATTGACCCAAGCTAGTCAGATAGCATGTAGTCCGGTACAATCTTCTCATATTTACACCAGAGAGGTACAAAGTTGCTTCTAATATTGCACATGATGGAGCCATCAGGGAGAAAATTAGCTACTCTTGAAAAACAAAACGCACTGGAAACTTTTCAAGACACTATCGAGGCCTCAAAACTCTTCGTATGAAGAGAGTTTTCTTAGGAAATCCTATAGCAGTTTTAGAAGGCAACACACTTGCAGGGATATTTATAAACGCTTTATTTATCGAAGACCAGCTTATACAGTATTTTCACAGCAGCAGAAAAAATAATTTTAATGAAAATACCGTACGACAAAATTTTGTATGTCGACGAAAAATACAGTACTATTGTCTTTTTTGACATGAGTGGAAATTTGTCCATTGTTCTGAATACAAAACACTGAATTTGAGACTCGGGAACAGCATGTGTGACTCCTAATCATTATTAGTAACACATTGAGACAAAAGAATATTGTCGAGTCAAATATCAAGAGGCTTTTTCTTTCTTTTTTCTTTTTTTCCTTTATAGGGAACACCATGAGTAGAGCGAGTCATTGTTGGTAGTAAGTTTTGGGCAGATTGAAGAGAGAACAATCTTTCCAACTTCTTATGAATGACCGTCAAGTAAAGAACGTCCCTAAGCTGTCAATGATTATAAAACTCACATAAAATTAGAAAGTTTTTTTATCAGAGTCGCTGACCGCCTTCTTTGACACAGTATCGCTAATTAGGAATGAGTTTCCGAGAGTCTGGACTGATGAATTTGGACCTATGTAATTTTTTCAATGCGTAAATAAATAATTAAACAAAAAACTTAGTATTTTTTACTTAGAATACATAGCTTTTCCTCAATGTTAGCCATTCATCATAAAGTCAACTAATTCTTCCAGTGTTAAGAGGCTCAAGCTGAAGTAATCGCCATTCATGAGGAGCTTTGAATGTCGTATTTTTAAACAGTGCAGGGTAATTACACATTCTAAGGGCCTCATAAATGGCACCATGATTACATTTAATCGTAGCCGGTTTTGGCTGCTCGAGAGAACCTGAAACTAATTAAAGTTCTCTCACTAAAACCGTAAATATGTTATTGTGTTGATTTGCTTCTGGTATGGCCCCACTCGCTCATGGAAGTCATTTTTTTGCGTCAGGCGTGTCTGCGTCGCATGAAATGATGGTTCACTTACCCTGAGGTCGAATTTAGGGAAATGATGGTTCACTTACCCTGAAGTCGAATTTAGGGAAATGATGGTTCTCTTACCCTAAGGCCGGACTTAGGAAAATGATGGTTCCCTTACCCTTAGGTCGAATTCAGGAGAAAACGGACGTTCCGAATTTGTGAACGGAAGTCCCTCCTGAATGGAAAATTAAACTCATGAAAATTTTTTTTAACTTCAAATTAAATATGTCAAGTTCGAATGAAAATGGTTCAAGTTAAAATTTATATAAGTTGATTTTAAGTTTAAAATAAACCAAGTTTAAATTAAAATGAAATTTGTTAAATTAAAAAAATCTGCAATAATCATTCTATTTAAAAAAAAGTTCCCCTTAAAACACATCAAATTTAAGTAAACCAAAGGATTTTAAATTAAAATGATTCTATTAGTTTTAAGATATTTATGTTATGTTAATATGATCAAAAATAAGTTATCCCGTTATAGATACCAATACTAAATTTAAAATTCATCTTACAATACGGATATGAATGGTAATACGTAAGCTAAAATTCTTAGGCTATTATATAAATATACATGTAGCTGAATGTAGACGGATAAATATACAACACAGTTTAATCATAAATATTCACGATGCGCTTATATGCGTAATTTATATTTTGAACTATAAAGAAATACAGAGTAAAAATTTATTACTGACTGCCTTTTATTCAATGTTGATTACTTATATAATTCAACATAAAATTATTCTTTGTAGAAAAAGTCACGATTAAGCTTTTCGGGCGTGTGTTTCAGCTGAAGAATGCATATTTCATGCGATTTTGAGTCAATGATTAGCCATTAAATCCTAGTTAAAATAATGCATGTATTACCAAAAACTTTGAATTGCGTTCACTGCTGAAATGACTCTACAGTGAATAAAAGTCATAATAACAGGGGGGCAGGAGAAACACTGAACTGCCTCTGAAAGTACTGACAACAGTGATGTAGAAGGACAATGGCCCGTGGTGAGTCGGGAACTCAAACGAGAGACGAAAATATTTTAAAATAGAGTAAAAGAAGTTTCCAAAATGGAGGCGGAGTAATTCAAGCAAAGAAGAATTAAAAAGATAGGAGAGCACAGCAGCTACTGCAAATGGCGTTTTGATGTCTGCAGCAAACAGATGGATAAGAAGGTCAGATGGTAACGTATTCCCAAAAAGTCTCATTTGTAAAATTAAAATCCAAGTAAAATGTATTTTATATTTTTCGAATCAGTGATTTGATTTATTCGTATGCGTTCCTTAATGCACACGAATATACATACAGGACAAGTACGTGTGGTAGTCAAGCACATAATAAAAACTCCATTGGGAAGTATTGTATTAAAAATTGTAATGTAATTGACAGGGTAGCATGCACAGTCAGAGGAGTCTGAAGTATTTGGTGAAATCGGAGTCTGAATCTGCATACTGTAGATGCTATTGATATTGGCGGAGTCTGAGTCAGAAGTTTCAGTTAATATTGTTAATATATCAAAATTCAAGTCATTAGGTGACTGAGTATTCGGAGTCAGAGTTGGAGTTGATTTGCTATGCTAAGATAATGACGGAGCCATGCAATCATTTTTGGTTCCCTAACCCTGTGATTGATGGCATAATAAGAAGCCTGAATTTTATCATACGTATTGTAAAAAACCTGAATGGTAATGAAATAAAAACTCCAATACTTATGTCACATACGACTTTTCGTTATTCTCGATAAAAGAACATACATTATTCGAGAGCACACATGTGAGGGTACAAAATAAATAAATCGTACATGTACATATTCATATAGGATAATTTACAGTATATCATACTTTTAGATGTATCTTGAAATTTCGTATATTAGGTCTTTAATGGGACTGCCAGCACAATTTTATGTGTGCAACAGTAGTTCTGATGACATTGATATATTTTGGGTGGCTTAAACAGCGATGTTCAAACAAATGTTCATATTTTGAATTTTTCTGAGTTTATTTTTAAAATTTCAAATTGATTCGTTTTAGTTTGAACTTGACTGATTTTAATTTAAGATCGTTTTTCAATTCGAATTGCTTTTAATTTAAGTTCGTACTTGACCCTTTTAGTTTGAAATTTATTTATCTTGATTTAATTAAACATAAGTTTTTAGTTTGAAATTGAATAATTTTAATTTAAGCTAAATTTATGGTAATTTGATGTAAAAAAGGCTCAGCTAACCACTATGGACTATCACCGCCTGTACTGGAAGCCTCTGCATCACTGGTGGCTTTCGCGTCGCTTGTAACCCTCGCAACACTGGTAACCCTCGCAACACTGGTAACCCTCGCAACACTGGAAACCCTCGCATCACTGGTAACCCTCGCTTCACTGGTAACCCTCGCATCACTGGTAACTCTCGCATCACTGGTAACTCTCGCATCACTTGTATCCTCCGCTTCTCTCGTAACTTTCGCGTCACTGGTAACCCTCGCATCACTGGTAACCCTAGCATCACTGCCTGGTGTCCACATCACTGGTCACCCTAGCATCACTGGTAACCCTGTCATCACTGGTAACCCTCTCATCACTGGTAACCCTCGAATCACTGGTAATCCTTGCATCACTGGCATCTTCTGCATCTCTGGTGTCCTCCACATAACCGGCAACTCTTACATCGTTGTAATCTTCCACATAACTGGTAACCCTTACATCACTGATCCCCCTCGCATCCCTGGTATCCTGCCTGTCACTGAGACCATCCGTATCACAGGAATCGTTCACATCGCCGGACTCAAGCGCTGCCCTGGGACTGACAGGCGTCTAGAGGCCCGCACGTCTCTCGGGAGTGGATCATTAGAGGCAGTAGAGGATTAGTTGATGTCAGCGCAATCAGGGGCATCGGGCGCAGTGCTGTGGCACTTGCGTGGCAGCACCTCCAGCTCGCCAGCGTGGCGAGGGGGGCTGTGTGGCAAGTGTGGTTGTGTGTGGAGTGTGACTGTGTGTGAAGTGTGACTGTGTGGCGAGTGTGGCTGTGTGGTGAGTGTGGCTGTGTGGCGAGTGTGGTTGTGTGTGGAGTGTGACTGTGTGGCGAGTGTGGCTGTGTGGCGAGTGCGGCTGTGGGGCGAGAGTAACTGTGCGGCGAGGGTGGCTATGTGGGGAGTGCGGCTGTGGGGCGAGTGTGGCTGTGTAGCAAGAGTGACTATGCAGCAAGAGTGATTATGCAGCAAGAGTGACTATGCAGCAAGAGTGACTATGCAGCAAGAGTGACTGTGTAGCAAGAGTGACTATGCAGCAAGAGGGACTATTTAGCAAGAGGGACTGCGTAGTAAGTGACCGAGTTGCGACAGGGAATATGCCCGAGCAATGATGTGCTGCGAGAGGGAATGTATGGGGGCGTACACGTCGCTAGGGAGCCAGGACCTCTAGAATGTGTGTGTTGCAGGAGCAAATGAGCGCTAAAGGGAGTGGGCGACTCGAGTGAAAGTGTTCCTTAGTTGAATGTGCTGTTCGAGTGAGCTGTTGTTGCACTTAATGTGCGGCTGAGGTGCTGCACGAATGAATTTGTTACAAAAATAAAATAATTCCCGTGCAGTTACAGTGCACATGAAGTAGATTTCGCTCGGCTGCTCTTAGGTCCCCAGATATCATACCTTCGTTATCACATTCCCAGTCAAACGTCAGTCGCTGCATCAACTTTGCCTATCAAACCCACGGACGGCACCTGAGCGTCTGCTCGACCCTGATAAAAAAAAACATATAAATAAAACGGTGATTCCTGTGACAGCTTCGCTTCGTGTTCATATCTCCATATGGAGGCGCACCCGAACAATTTGATATGTAACTCGTCGTCTCGACGAATAAAGAAGTGAATACATAAATAGATCAGAGAGTAAATAAAATTCTAATTAAACATGTAGAAAAATAATTCCATCGATGTATATCTTCATATATATAAAAATGTCCAATTAAATCACAAATTCGTAACCATCTAATGAACAAACCAGGGAGCTGAATAAATGAAAAAATAAGTAAAAAAGCATTTCACCGATAATCTTGAAACAAAAATGAAAATAGGACTAAAACTATGAATGTATTTATATTATCATTAGTATCTTCGTACATACAGAAAGTAAGCAAATATTCAGTAAGTAAGGGTGTGTTTAATTAGACATAACCTAAATTTGATGACATGAATAATACGTATGATAAATTCGGGGTACATTCGTCCTATTCATCACATTGTGAGCTGCGGACCAAACATGCAAAAACTTGTCCTAGATGAAATTTTTTCTAAATCGAGACAATACAATTTTCAGATTCCTCTGGAGGAATAAAATGAGAGATAGTGTTAGGATAGGTTTGTCCATCGTATGCCATCGAGACTGGTGACCCCAGGGAGCACTGTTAGCTTCCCTCGGATAAAAAAAAACATTATTTATTCCAACACGTTTTACCGTTGGGTTCTCAATGTCTTACAACTTTTGGCGTGGTGAGGGATGTGAGGAATGTGTGGCTTAAGCTTCCTTTTCCTGCGAGAAGCACTCTCTGGTTACGTGAAATACCTTACCTAAGCCGGGATCGAACCCTGGACGTCCCGGCTGCGAGGCCATCACGCTAACCAGTACGCTATGGAGCCAAATATAGACCCATACAGATAGACCTTCGGGACATCAATCATTTGTGCCTGCTTTTCTTCTTTTAACTTGCTCATCTTTTATGCTATCTTTTCTTTGTCTTTTCTTCCTTTTCATTCTCAGCTTGCCTTTTTTATGGGTAAGGGATCGTGTGTATGAACACAGTGCAAAAGTTCCTTAAACGGTTTTCTCTCTCCACTCACTTTAAATCGCAATTCTTGTTGGTAGGGAGTTGAAAACTAATTATCTCATGTACTGTCATCAGACGGCGAAGGGAAACGGTCTCATTCAACAGCTCGCGGATATGCGAAGGCACACCATGCACGTAAGCCGGCGGCACCCCAGTGTGGCCAGGGCACAAAGGCCCAAATATTTTCAAGATTCAAGATATTGTACAACTTTCAGGGCTCGAGTTCTTATTATTCAAAGCCAAAGAACATTTAGAAACAGTATGAGAACGACTGACCTAGTATCATTTCGTACCGGCTGTAAATTTCCTGTTTGATATGCAATATTATTTCCGACGTTCATTGTACGGTTTGAATAACAATCGGTTTATCTGATATATGTCATTATTTTTTCTTATTGGCCTGCCCCCTTCTTTATGCTTCATAATTTTATTTGATGATTTTCAATTAATTATTTCAATAAATACCAATCCAATTTCAGTAAGCCCTTTGGGGATAAATCGTGAAAATTTCTTATTCCAGCTTGAACTTTCAAAAGTATCGTAGTTCGGTTGAAGTGATTGAAATGAATTCCTAAATCACTTCATGAGCTTATAACCGTTCAATTTATTTTATTCACTTTATCCAACCACTAGTTGACCCTTGAAGATGAATTTCAAGACAGATTATGGAACAGGAAAATATAATGGCGTGTTTTGTTGACGGTCTCAAGCTCTTGTGGAGGTCGGAACCCGCGTTGTGGAGGTGAGGCGAGGTCTCTCGTCGGTGTTGCTTGAGTCCTGACGTGCTGGTACGATTGTTACTTCTGATCTCTGAGAATGGAGACGTACAGAACAGTTTTGCTACAGGTGTTTTGGCTCTGGTCAAGACGATTTCTCTCCGATGTTGGCCAAAATGGACGATTTCCGCAGTAATATCAATGAGCTACTGGTAGTGAAATTAAAGGAGCCTGTTTAAAAATATGTCATTTGGTCCAAATTGTTGTGGCAATAATTGCTTGCATGTTCCTTTCATTTAATGGCAATTGTTTTGACATCAGGGTGTTCCATCGTGTACACGGAATTAGCAAAAAATGTTAACAGGACAGGAACACGCTGCTCAGTTGTAAGCTGCACTATAATGCACATAAGGAACAGTACACGAGTATAGTTTCGAACAGGCAAGCAAAAAATATACAGATTGAGTTAGATCAGCTTCACACATGATAAAATCGTTTTTTAAAACGTCAGTACATTGAAGTGAAATTAAATTAAAATTCTATGATCATTATGGAAATTTTGTCATAGTATACGTATTTTTCGTTAGGTTTTGCCTACACCCTAAGAAATATACCTGCAACATTTTTCACAGTCGGTTGAACGCTCGACTCTATAGCGACCAAAGTATTTAGGTGCTAAGGCTGCATTTATCTTGTGTGAAAAACTAGCTACAGCCAAAAACACACAAATGTGTAACGAGGCTGTGTGCAGTTTTTAATAAAAAGCTAGCAGGACTCTCATGAGTCAAGACCCCTTGGTCCTCCAAGGCAGTATAAAAGAGTTAAAGCACTCCCAGCGATGCCCATTTTGCATCCCCCCTCAGCTGTGTCGGTGAGTTAAAGCATTCCCAGTGATGCCCATTTTGTGATGCCCATTTTGCATCCCCCCTCAGCTGTGTCGGTGAGTTAAAGCACTCCCGTTTTGCACCCCCCTCAGCTGTGTCGGTGAGCGTGAGTGCCTGGACGCTGGTTACCATCTCCCACGAGCGCTACTCCGGCATCTGTAGGCCACTCAAGTCGCGCGGCTGGAGGACGGCTGGGCACGCCAGGAGGAAGATCACTTGCGTCTGGGTCCTGTCTCTGACGTCCATGCTGCCCATCGCCCTCATCTCCCAGCTGCAGCCCATCGGCGATACGGGTGGGAATATGGGGTATTTTTAAACTGAGCTCGGAATTATGGGTGGGAATATGGGGCATTTTTAACCTGAGCTCTGAATTATGGGTGGGAATATGGTGCATTTTCAACCTGAGCTCTGAATTATGGGTGGGAATATGGTGCATTTTTCACCTGAGCTCTGAATTATGGGTGCAAATGTGGCTCATGTTAGACCTGAGCTCTGAATTACCAAGGTAAAAATATGGTTAATGTTGAACCTCAGCTCTAAAAAAAGGAGAAGAATATGATTCATGATAAACGTGAGACTTGAGTCATGGGTGGGAACATTGATGATGTTACATACGTCTGAGCTCTGCATGTCGGGAATTGTGGTGCTAACGTCATGTTGAATGCATATGGTTCATGTTGAACATGAGCACTAACTCATCTGCTGAGTTCGCTAATTTCTCGTTCAGATGCTATAGGGTATGTGTGTGTTGTTGCTTTATTTATAATTTTTTTTCAGAATTTCTCCCTAAGGCGACATGGGATTATGCAATGACGAAATGTTGGTTTGATAACCCACTCTAATTTATTTTTGTGTCCGGTCTTGCGCAGCGCTCGAGGGAACATCGACATGCGTAAATTAGACACGTGCCGCTAGTTGTGTTGCTAATCATTGGTAGCTGAAGACGTAACTCAGCTTGAATGAATTAAAATTATTTTTAGTTGCAAACGTGCTGCAATATTTTACTGACAACGATCAATAGTTAAATACGAATTACAGTCGGCGGCTCTTTGTAGCTCAGGCAACGCGCTGGGCTCGTAACTTAGAAGCACGGGAACGGTTCTTGGATGAGCGAATGGATTTTCGCCATGGAAACAGTGCTCACTTTCGAAAAAAAATTTAACCTCACATTACTCTCATCACTCACGTTTCAGTTGTTACTTTGAAGTTGTTACAGTTGTTACATTGTTACATTACATTGTTATGAGGCATTGAAAAAATTACGATCTATGCACTATATGTCAACAGTGAGGTAAATAATAAAATCTCTCTCTTTTTTTGTTAATCCACGCATTTTGTATACGTCTCAAGAGAAGCTGATAGACCTCAAGAATTTTACGATATGAAGCAATAATAATCAACCCGTTCTGAGATGTTATACTCTATTGATGATACTTAACGCATAGAATTTTAATGGAAAAAATAAAATTTTATCAGAAAAATCATCCGTGAGCTCGCTTGGAAACTTCCATTTGCACTCTTATGTCATTTCAAAGGAACGTACAACAGAGTTAGGTACACCGAGCTCATATTCATAGTTAAATTAACGTTTATTCAACGTGGAAAGCTTATGCAGACTGCATGGATTTTGCTGCTACGCTAACCAGAATTATTTTGATGTTGTTATCGGCTCGAGACCTGCAGCTAAGAATTATTACAGCATCTTATTAATAAGAGGTATCAATATCGCAGGATCTTTTACACGACGTAGCATTACGGCTGGCAGTGATCAGAAATAAATTGTTGATTGTCTCGACGAGGATTCTGAATAATTTATTCAGCAGGAAAAGCATCTCCGTTTCAATAGTGACTAATATTTAAATTAAAATATCTATCACATCGCATTACAGTCAGAGTAAAAAAGTTGATTTCGTTTGGCTCTATTAAATTTAATATTTAAATTCGATGTGCCTAAACAACGAGGTGAACTTTAATAATTTGCAGCTACCAAAAAGCCGTCATCAAATACTTTCCTCGTTTGTACCCATCATAACTCTCCCACGCCGTTTTATGTGCTCACCTCAGACTGTATGGAAGTGCATTCCTAAGATGATTTTGGAAACAAAACACCCGCGAATCATTGTTGGTCATAATAAATTTTTCTTATTTCTTCAGGTCGCCATAAATGCCGAGAACACTGGCCGAGCACTTTTCTAGAGAAGCTCTACTCGATAGCCCTCATGATATTCCTGCTCCTCGTGCCTCTGCTGCTGATGCTCTTGGCTTACGTGGCCATACGGAAGGTCCTCAATCAGTCCATTTCAAACGACCGACAAAACAGCGTGAGATTTCCTCGAAATGCGCCGATTTCTTCGACTCTTTCACGACGAAACACGTGTCAGACGCCCAAACGGAGAGATTCCTCCTTCAAAAGTAGGCGAGATTCTTCCGCGGTTCAAGAGCCCCTCCCTAAAATTGATCAAAGTCAACCATTTACGGAGAACTATTCTCCTGTCGTACATTTTCTTCACGATTATAAATGGACCTCGACTGGAGATGAGAAGTTGAGAACTCTAAGAACAATACGAGAAGCCGGACGTCACAGCCCAACAAAAAGTCTCCATTCAGGGACACCTTTCAGGAAGGCTGCGAGGAATATTTCAAACGACAACGATTCAACGTTTTTTCATAAGCCGCCCGAGGCAACCCTGAGGAGATGCGATCACCAAAGAGTATGTAAATGTGAGCAGAATTTCACGGACAAATTAGAAGTCGACACAGATGAACGTCCCGATGATGGTGAGTTCCGATGATGGTGAGTTCGTTGGGTTAACCAATTACCCTTGAAATAAAATAATAGTTTTACGCATCGTATGTTCGGGCTATGAAATATTTCTAGGAATCTGCACGCAAGGTTCGGAGTCCATCAGACGTCTTCTGAGGCAATATAACGGGCTGTTACAAAAACAATGATCGATCTCAGTGTTATGCTTGGAAATGTCCTTTTAGTACAGTATTCTCAGCATATTTCAGGTGAGCTGTAGCATACCTGATAATTAATGTGCAGTTTTCAATAGTATCTAACTTATCATTGATTGAAAACATATTCGAAACATGTTTGCCCTTATTATGAATAATACATAAAAATGACCTTAACTTCCTTTATTCCATGAGCTCAAACTAGTCCCTCTCAAACTGCTACCAGTGTAAACAGATCATAGTATAAGGGGTCTATAAGAGATCGGTCAGCACGAAGATGATTTCAAGAATCTCGTAATCATAATGAAAACATTGGCAATGAAAAGGGTAGAAGTGCCATGAAGTCGCGCGAGACAATGAAAAACTGAAAGCGACTATTGAGCAAAATCGATGTCAGGCTGTCCGACAAGTATCTAAGACTCTTGGTGTCAATACTGCGACAGTGTCACGCCATTTGCAGACAACGCCACTTGTGAGAGAAATTTTTCGAGAACGTGTCACTGGAGTTGGGCATGCGTTGGAATGGCCACCGTGCAGTCCCGATCAGACTCCATGCGATTTTTTTTGGGGGGCGATAATTTTTAATGTCTACTGTAAAATTTACTTTTGTATTCTTAAAGCAATGAAATTGCGTTCTTAACGATTTGGTTGCAGGTTGTGATCAAAGAAAAAAATGTACGAAAAATCTGTAATTAACTTCCACGTCCACGATTCACGTGACGGTAGCACCCACAATTCAAACGTACCTAAAAAAATAATTCAGAAATGATTCCAAATGAAAGCGAGAAATGAGAGTCCAGTGTCAAAAATGTCTTGAAAAGAAGAAGGGATTAAGTGTATGCTGGGGGGATTAAATTTAAAATAGTCTTACTACAAATAATAAAAAAATTATTCAGAATCGTGTAATATCCACACTTTTTAATAGTCTGAGCTATATTTGCAAATAAGATCGATGCTGACGCTTCTAACGGTCTCTCTCACAATGTACAAAAAATCCTAGTAAATTTTCGTGCACTGATACCCAAACAATTCCAGGGAACAAAAACATTTTTAAACGGGCAATAGTAGGGAAATTACAGTTTCAAATGAAATCAAGCCTATGCCTCTATGACTAATACTTTCAGTGTAATATGTACTTGAAAATCTCGACAGTTCTATGTGACCCGCCTTGTATTGTTGCACAAGGCTTATGTTTTGACTAATTAAACACTTTTACTCTTCATTTTTCCAAAATGATCTATGGTTATAAAATCGGAGATTATTTTTTTAACGGCCTAATACAATTCAATTTTCATTGAAATCTAACGAAGAATTGTAACTAAAGCTGCAAATAATCCTAATGCCGTGATAAGATGTCTCCATTATTATATTTTCTTCGAGTTCATTTAGCAAAGTCACGCGTTCAAAAAAAGTACTCCTAAATCAAAGTGAATTACGAAGTAATCTACAATTTACTACATCAGCCTAATTCTGCATTAGTTAACATTGTCTTGTTATTGAGCTCAGTGTGTTATTTTTTCCAGATTCCAGGGCCAGCATTTTCGGTGGGAGCAGCCCGCTGTCGTCAGCTTGCCCAGCCACTTTAAAAAATTACGAACAAGACAATGTCCACGCTTCTAAAATTTCTATTCACAACGAGGAAGAAAAAGAAGGAGAGCTTTTCGTTAGCAGGGAGAAGGAAGAGGAAGGAGAGATTCATGTTGACGAAGATACCACCACAGCACCGAGTGATTATAATTTCTACGTTGCATCATGCAGAAGGAACTCATGGGGAGACTCATGTCAACAGGAATTCGAATTAAAATGCAACAGTGTCCTCACCATAGATGAACAAAACCAAAAGCGACCGTGTGTCAATTTACACCGAGACTTAGTCACTTACACTGAAACCAAAAAGTATGAAGGGTCCAAGAATAGGAAGTTTTCTACTATGCTTTCCCTGGTATCATCAAAGAAACTCCCCGGTAGGTCTCACGGGTTAAAGAAAGAAAACAACGCACTTCGCAGCACCACTTCTCTCAAGTCCCTCAGGGAGAAGCAGCGCATGATCAAAATGATAGGCGTCGTAGTATTGGAATTTTTCGTGTGCTGGACGCCATTGTACGTGGTTAACACAGTTGCCCTGTACGCGCCATACCTTGTGTACGGATTTCTAGGCATGAAAGGAGTGTCTGCTGTTCACTTGCTGGCCTACTGCTCCGCTTGCTGCAATCCCATCACTTATTGCTTCATGAGTAAGAGTTTCCGCTCAGCTTTCCTAAATGTGATTCGATGCAAGAAGTCGAGCATTTCTAGATCTTAATTGAAGATTTACGAAAGAGAAAGAAAGTGCAGAACTTAATTTTACTCTGGATTTTCTACTCAAAGACCACTTGCGGAGTTATTTTAAGCACGTTTCGCACAGGAACGAAAATACCATCAATTGATTTTCGTTTCATGTGAATATTACCTCATTTTCAGCCAGTGAGGCAGCTCAATCCAACGCAAGCAGCGTTTGTAAAAAGTCTGCCGAGGTAAGTTACTGGCAGAGCATATTTCAAAACGTATCACTAGTTATGTTGATCAAGAGTCTAGTAGAGAAACTTTTAGAGCATGTGTAAAAACTAGCAAACGCGTCCTGCCAAAAATGGCGAAACAAATTATGTTAATTTTTTCTTAAGATGCCCCTAATTCATTGTAAGTCTGACATGAAATATTATTATTTGCAGCATCACTGCAGCCATCTCTGACAGTCCCGCAAATTAATTAGGAATGCAGACCCAGAAATTTTCTCCTATTTAAATCCTTAAGAGCGTAACAAAGAGACGGACGGACTGAGCAAGCAAGCAAGCAGCACTGGGTTATTATTACGTAGTGGGATTGCACGAGAGATTTCACCCCGCGTAAATTGTGGTCATAATGCGCTCTCGTTACTTTTGACGAGGCCACTCCTTACTTAGTGGAGTAAGACGATGTACTGGAAGAGGTAATATTTTCATGAGTGGAAATAAAGAATACTCGGAGCCAACATAGCAGCATGCAGTAATTGCGTGTTAAAACGATGATGTGGTTAAAACTGCATTGCTTCAAGACGTTACTCAAAGTGGTCTCCTAACTTTTTCTTGAGAATCGAAACAATGAAGAGGAATCTTAAATGTATCCTTCATAATAATGGGTACCTGAACAAATGTTGATTACCAAAATTCATGTATGTTTTCGGAGTATATTTTATTGACATTTTACTTTACGTTCTGTATTATCAGAAGTCTCATCATGCTTACGAGTATACTGAAGTATTCAAAAGACATAGTGCGAAGAGGCGGACTATCTTGAGAGCCAGTTTCTATCCTCCTATGAGGCTGGAATATATTTTCCATGAGATCTAATGATAGTACATTAAACCAAGTCCTGAAGCGATAGTACTGAGTTGTATCTCCTTTTGTACGTAGTATACTTTTCTTTAAAACGAAGCAACTCTCTTTTGTAGAACGCAAAATACAAGTACTAAAATTCATGTTTCGATCACAAATATCTATGTATAGATATTTCGTGTAAAGGATGATTATTCCAGCACTTTTCCCCATTCTATACCAACGAAGCATTTCATCTTCAGCCTCTATTGAATTTCTGCTCAGTATAGTTATAATCTTTACATTTTCTCAACTAGTAAATCAACGAGAATCGCTCGCTCAGTACACCAGGCAAAGGATATTAAGCATCAGGCACCTCGCTAACTGAGCGCACTAATTATCAAAAGTGATCATTGAAACTTATAAATCTTCTAAGTTAGGTGTAAGCAACGTAGTTAAAATTTATATAAATTTTGAGAACTATATGTATGTTCAGGGCACGAAGAGGGAAGAGAAATTTTCAATGCGCTAGGGTATTGTTCCGATGGAAGAAGATGTTTTAATGGATTAAGGAATGAATCCAGCTCAATGGAAGCATGGAGTTAGAAATAACGAACACTATGTACATATGTAATAAAACGTAACTTTATTTCGTAGGGTTGGTTTTATCAGTTTCCCCAAGATGATATTTCAAATGCCCGATGTATTTTTACATTGTTGAAAGCTCAAACAGTGTTAGAAAATCCTTTCTCCAGCTCTCAAAGGTTACAGAGCAAATGCATTGTCAATTCCAAGCTCGATTTATTTCTGGCTCAGTTAGGAAAACGCACGCTAGTTGAAATTTTGTTTATTCACAAGTATTGGCATTGAGGATGAGTATTACCAAGTATCGTCTGTTCCAAGCCTTCTCTTCTGCTAACAATCTTGGTATCACGGATTCTAAGTCTCTCGTAACACGATTTTTTTCTGATTGACTCAAATTTCATATCCTATATTTTCATGGGGAACAAAAGTACTGAGTTCATGGCAATCTAGTGTACTGCAACATAGATGTATTCTCAATTATTCGCTGTGGCCCGCAGGTACTTAGTGGTAAAACTTAGTACTTACGTGATGATTGTGAGGGGCTGTGGTGCAACTATGTGAGTATAGCCGTGATGATTGTGAGGTGCTGTGGTGCAACTATGTGAGTATAGCCGTGATGATTGTGATGTACAAATGATGAAATTCAGTTTCAGCGTAGTAAACTGTGACGTGGGTGCGGTGAATCTTATTAGTTAAGGAATGATTATGACATAGGTACGATGGAACTAAGCTTTAACACGTTATGGTTTGCCTGTGCATCAACGCTTATTTTATATGCAACTGTAGAAAACCCTCATAATCGAATTGTAAAAATATTTCGATACCATTAATCTGAATACAGAGAGAGAAAGAGAGAGAGAGAGAGAGAGAGAGAGAGAGAGCACAAAAATGATGAAAGCGTGTCTGACTTCGAAATACGACAGTGTTACCGCATTCTTATTCTGTACCCTTTAGGGAGCAGCCCCGCTGGAGGCATTCGCCTGTAGGCAACGTGTCGACATAATGATTGCAGTGTACGTGCTGCGGGACTAAGTATTTGCTTGATGATTGAGGCGTTCGAACGTGTGGCGGAACTAAATCCTCAAGTACACAAGAAATGGTGTGTTCCGAAATCAGTCCCATACAAAGCATGTTCCATCAGTTTTTCAATTAGTGAGATTACAGTGGTAAAATTAAGACGTGGAAATTGCGATGAAACTTTTAATTGGGATTAGTAAATCTAAATCCTTAAAATTACGAGTGGAAGTCACGTTGAAACTTAGAATTCAGTTTAGGCATCGCAACACCGTGCGGTAGAATGCCCTACATCTCAAGTACTAAGTAACGTACAGAACGACTGGGATTGGTTATTGCGCAAGTCTGCAACAAAACGAAAAATTGACGATGATATTGACAAAGTAGCATTGGCATTAAATAAAAAATGATGCAATCGATTCATCTTGTAGGTGAGGATCGATAAATTAAAAGCAATGAATGGATGATTTGCAGGAGAGATAATTGCATTCTAATTTGAAGAGGCACAGTGTAGCTGCCAGGAAACGCAGCGCTCGAGCTGGGAGGTGTGGGCCTAGCGTGGCACAGGTTGCGGGAATAGTCTCTCAGTTGTAGTTTATGGTACTCCTGTCAACTATATGTAGCGCTGTGCTGTATACACTTGTGTATTTTATCGATCAGCTCCTCAGTGACCTTTTTCTTCAACAGGTCTTTGTGATGAAAATTTCCACGACGGTGTAAAGCCTGTTCAATGACTGATCTGTCTGACACATACTGTGGATACGCGATCATTTTCAAGTTATTCCGATGATTACTTGTACCACATCCACTTAATAGTCTCGTCATGACAGCGGGTGGAATTTTTTATTTCTATTGAAGGTTCTGGATCGGTCGCTTGATTTGTTAGAGAAATTAAATCTTGATTATTTTACGTAGCAGAAGATTGCCAAAATAACGTTATGCTGAATGTAAAATTTCACTTGTAAAAAAAGTGGTATTGGTTTTTCTGATGCAAGCCAATCAATGATAAATTAAATTACCTGCATGAGCCGAATAAATAAATTCATAACGAGATACGGCTCCAGCGAGTATTGAATATCCTTTTTGTCTACGAAGTGGCGTGTGTTTCGATATTCGATTGGACTTGTCCAATTTTTTTCTCCGAATATCGTACGCGGAATTTTTTTCTCCCAATACCGTACGCGAACGAAGATAGCAAAAGTTTAGTGGTGCATTCTAAAGATATCAGCAAAAATTTTCAAATGAATTATAACCAACATGTTTCATCAGAGCAGGAAAACTTTGCTCTTGAAAAGTTACTGCTGGAAGAAACTGTTTGCAAATCTGACTTGTGTTTGCAATTTGTTCGAGTGAAATTCCGTATGCAGATACCTCGACTTACAATAAAAGAGTCTTGAATGTTACCCTGCATTCTTTATTATCGGAGAGCTTAGTTAAGTTACTTCATATTCAAAGGGATAGGATACGTCGGGGCAAAAAGGTATCGGGGCACTTAGTAACAGTGCATCCTTTCGTTTTCCGTTAATGATATAGAGCCCAATTTTGACGTATTTGCTCGTTAGTAGCTCGCTCACGAGCGAAAGTAGCTCGTTGCGCGAGCAGAGATGTAAAAATTAGGAGCAAAATGGTTCACAAAAAACGAAACGGTGAGTTGTCACAACGGGCCCCGCACACCAATATGCTCTGGCTCACCCTGCTCTAAAGTATTTCTCTTTGAGCGTAGCTTCCAGAACCAACGCTTACGAAAACTTTTTAGATTTTTGGCTTTCCTAGGTCATATTTATCTTCCATGAATACTCCCCTCAGGGGGCATAGGATAGGCCATAGGCAATAGAGGTAGGTTAGTTAGGTTTGTCTATCCTATGCTATGGGGACTAGCGCCCCCAGGGGAGCACCGCTAGGCTACCTCAGCTTTAGATAGGCCTTCGGGACTTCTATCTTTCGTGCCCACTTTGCTTCTTTCCGTTTTCATTCCTTCTTCGCTATTTCTTATTTGTCTTTTCTTCCTCTTCCTTCTTAACTTGCTGTTTCTATGCGCAGGGGATCTTGTGTGGGAACACACCCTGTGCATAGATTCCCCGTTCTCCTAAGTCCATACTAAATGGTCCCTACTCTTTCGGTGCGAAATAGTCTTGAGTTGCTGAAGCGCTGCTTTCACTACTACTACTCATACTCATTCCATGAATACTCGTATTCTGATCAGGTGATGAGAATAAGTTACCAAATCTACACACAAAACATAATTTCTTTTTCTTTGCATTTACGTACATAAGAGGCTGCTTGAAAGAGTCTAATAAATAATTAAAAGGAAGGTCAATTTTAGGAGCTTGAATTGCAAGCAACTGCTCCTGGCTTATTCAATTTTGAATCGAAAACGTCAATTTTATTCTTACCAAAAATTAGCTCCACCAACTTGTGTACAGTGGGTCAAATAAGTATTCGTAACGTCATGAAAA
>VOMN01034077.1:0-17578 GCA_014899125.1 Orchestia grillus | reverse complement strand
GGTTCTTTAAAAGGTTCTTTATGGGAGGTGGTACTGGTGGTTGTGATACTGGCGGTGGTACTGGGGTGGTACTGGTAGTGATGGTATACACCAGTAGTGTACCAATACACCAGCTGTACGAAGCTACAGTACTACGAGTGGTACCAGGTTCTAGGAAATGAATCTGGTACCGAGTACCAACAGCCGCACCCGCATCTGGTACACAACACACATGTACCCCACACAACACACCTGCACCACACACAACACACCTGCACCACACACAACACACCTGCACCACACACAACACACCTGCACCCCACACAACACACCTGCACCACACACAACACACCTGAACCCCACACAACCACCAGGTGCAGAATGGATACAAAAGAAGTTAACTCATAATCCTTCGGGAAGTTTCATTGCATGAATTTCACAATCTCATACTTCCAGTACCCATTAACTCATGGGTACTGGATGAGTCAGGGAAACTCATCTCCCCCACCTCCCCCCTCCCTCTAGTTGCGGTACACATGGATGCCTGTATAAGCGTAGTCTCTTTCAAGAAGATCCTGAAATACACATCTGTGTGTCCGACGGCAGGGACGTTTTTTCCCTTCGTCAAAACCCACATTCCTTTCTGAGGCTCGACGGCCTCGCTGGGCTGTCCCGCTCGACGGCCTCACTGGGCTGTCCCGCTCGACGGCCTCGCTGGGCTGTCCCACTCGACGGCCTCGCCCGGCTGTCTCGCTCGACGGCCTCGCTCGGCTGTCCCGCTCGACGGCCTCGCCCGGCTGTCCCGCTCGACGGCCTCGCCCGGCTGTCCCGCTCGACGGCCTCGCTCGGCTGTCCCACTCGAAGAATTTCATTCAAAAATTCGACGAGGATTCAGGATATATTTTTCTGGCCGAACCTTGACATTGATGGGGAATTTATCCTGAATTTCGCTGGCAGAAATTGGCTGCATTTTATCAAGCAGACTGAGACCTTCGTATTTCTGAATCAATCGATACGCTATAACTCCCGCTATACTCAAGCACAGCTCCCGCTATACACCACAATAACTCACGCCATACTCAAGCACAGCTCCCGCTTTACACCGCAACAACCCCCGCTATACACCACAACAACTCCCGCTATACACCGCAACAGCTCCCGCTATACACCACCAGTACTCAAGTGAATGTCATTTCACGTGGTACACGCGAAACGGGGACACCGGCGCTCAGGTACACGAATAAGCACACGTGAAAGCGCACGTGGAAGAAACACACGTCGAGGGAACACGCGTAGCTGCAAGACACGTGGTGGAATGACGTGAGGTGGGAACACACGTGGCGAAAAGGCATGTGGTGGAATAACGTGAGGTGGGAACACCTGCCTGTAAACAAACCTAGAAATACGACAACGCAAACGTGTAATATATATATACACTAAAACTCCCTCTTTAAAAACCCCCTTTTTTTTTCTCCCTATATATATGCATGCATATATATACAGAGGGTTCCAGAAAATGTACGCACTGTTTTTAATTCTATAATTTGGAAGCACAAGACCCGGACAGAGCAAGGATGGCCAGCGAGNTTCATCTGTCGCACTGCACTTGCGCGAGAGGTTAGTGAGGGTAAGTGAGGGTAAGTCCCTCTTTGCTTTGAAGTAACAGAGGGTACGTTAGTGAGGGTAAGTGAGGGTAAGTCGCTCTTTGCTTTGAAGTAACAGAGGGTACGTTAGCGAGGGCGAGTGAAAGTAAGTCGCTCTTTGCTTTGAAGTAACAGAGGGTACGTTAGTGAGGGCGATAAGTCCCTCTTTGCTTTGAAGTAACAGAGGGTACGTTAGTGAGGGCAAGTGCATGACTCGTTGGTTTCGAAGTAGCAGACTAAGGAGCTGCGAGCAGGCGCTATGGACCGCACAGCACCAGGCCGCCCCCCTCCCCCCATGAGGCCGTCGGGGCCTCTAGGACCCGCTGCAGTGTTGATTGTGGCGGTCGGTCAGGAGGGACTTGGTGGGGCTGTTCTCCAAGTATTGAGGTGGCGAGTATTGGATGAACAGGGAACTAATACTGAGAGCCAAAGTATTGAGGTGATGAGTATTGAGCGAACAGGGAACTAATACTCAGAGGCAAAGTATTGAGGTAACGAGTGTTAAGGGAACAGGAAACTAATACTGAGAGGCAAAGTATTGAAGTACTGAGTATTGAGGGAACATGGAGCTAATACTGAGTGGCAAAGTATTGAGGATGCGAGTATTGAGGGAACTGGGAGCTAATACTGAGAGGCAAAGTATTGAGGTAACGAGTATTGAGAACCAAGTATTGAGGTATTGAGCATTGAAGAACGAAGTATAAGAAATCCATAACAGTTTTGATATTGCGACAGCAATAACTAATACTCCATTGATATATATACATACAAACCGTGCTTCCCAAACCTACAACTAACCTCCCACGCGATGCCAGTAATAATGTGTCTACATATACTTTAGGAAAATACACAATTTTCCTATGTATTTTTTGTGTCCCGAATCATTCACATATTTACGTACTGAAGGAATTAGACGGGAGAAAATTCCCGGGTCCGCATTCCTGACTTGCGAGACCGCGTCCGTGAGGGCAGGCGTATCAGGGATACGCAAAAGACACAATAATTTCACGTGAGATTTACCCTCATTCTCGGCGGGACGGCGGCGCGGCTGCGGTGGCGGCGCGGCAGTCGGTATCGTGGATACGAGCTTTGGTGCAAGTCAAATTTTCCCACGGCGAAGTAGCGTTCCAGGAGCGACAGTGGAGAGCATTTCAGTCATTCAGTAGCAACGCAGGGTGGCGGACATTACGTTCATTCAAACAAAAAAAAACTCTAGTTTAATTAAAGGAAAAGTTTCCGTTCGCTATGAAGCGCGCATGGACAGAGAGAGAGTAAGAGAGAACGAGAGAGAAAGAAAAGCATCCTTTTCTTCACTTCAGAAAAATCTGTGAGCTGTTTATCATACCCCTTCAGATCATATCTCACCAGCAGTTTAAAAAAACATAATTCAAATTGATCCTTCACAAAATAATGATGCATGCAATTAAGGCGTCAATATCCCTCATTTGAGTGCGTATATGTGCGCTAACATAGCTGCCAGGTATGTAGATATGAGCGGTAATTAAATACAAAAATACTCAGGAGGCGCGACGGCACCACCACCACCGGCCGAGGGTGGAGAGTCCTCTTTATCCAGGCACCTAACCCTGGTCAGAGGCACCCCAGCTCTGCACCAGCCCGCGCTGCCGGGGCCCTGAACTCTATTTATAAGTTCCATGGCACTGGCAGTCCGCTCGGGAGAGTTCATTATACACGACGGCACATCGAGCACAACGGCGGGCTTCCCAGGCCAGCGGCACACACCCTCACCGCGTGACAGCCGCAGCGCCACTGAGCTTAGCAGGCTGGGGCACACGCT
The DNA here is from genome assembly GCA_014899125.1 of Orchestia grillus. NCBI lineage: Eukaryota > Metazoa > Arthropoda > Malacostraca > Amphipoda > Talitridae > Orchestia > Orchestia grillus. Next base: position 14,158 of record VOMN01034077.1, on the reverse strand, counting down.
CTTTCTCTCTCTCTTTCGTTCTCTCATCACAGACTCTGACTTGCTCTCTTTCTTGCTCTTTCTTCTCGACCTCTGCAATTGTTCCTTCCATGATTCGCTGCATCGGAATGGTAAGGTCGCAGCGAGGCTGGCACGTGACATGGGATCTGATTTGTGTTTTTTCTGTGGCAAACAAACTTCGTCTGACACGTTTGAGGGGAGAAATTCTGTATATCTTTTGTGTACAAGTTACCTTACGTGGGCACAGGCGGTCACTAGTAGCGGTGTAGGGGCACTAGTCACTAGTTACTGAACTAAAGCCACTAAAGCCACTGAAACCTAATGTTGAGGTTTTTTTTTCTCTCTCTCTCTTCTTATAGCTCCCCTCACCTCTTCCTCACTCCTTGGGGAGGTACTTCTCTCTCTCCCTCTCCCCTTTCTCCTCCCCCCTCTCCATCCCTCTCCTTGCCTTTCCTCCCCTCCCCCTTGTCTCACTCTCCTTCTCTCCCACACCTGCGTGTCGAACGTCAAAGGCAGGTGCAACATTAAAGCAAAGTCTTGCGGCCAAAGTCAAGTCTTGGGATCAAAGTCAAGCTTAAGGGAAGGCATCAAAAAATTTTACGTATCCATTTTAAGGTCCGCATTAAATACTTTGTGTGCGTGGACTGGCGTCCAAAGGTCGTCAGAAATGAGCGTAAGACTCACGTGAAATTATGCAACGTTTTGTATCCCTGATACGGACCGCCTGCCCCGACACGGGCTCGCTGATTAAGAATACGGACCCGAGCATCTGAGCACGAGAATTTTCCCCCATCCAGTTCCTTCAGGGCGTATTAAAGATGGTTACACGCACAAAAATATATATCAAACATTGGAGTATCAATACATAGCATATATATTAATATAACAAATAAAAACTTGATAGAGGTGTGTAAATCCGGACTGGAAGAAGCCCACGAAGCGTTTATAAGCTGCATTCAATGGCTCCTATATTTTCTGCAGGTACTTTACCGTCTTTAGTTGTACATCCTCTCTGTTAACTTTGATTTGCTTATTTTTCGTCAGTTTTCTTCATCCCTTATTTTCTTTTTTCCATTGAGTTTTTTACCACGATATAATCACTCAAGAGTTCATGACGTTTCCCTTACTTCTGAGGATAATCTCTTCGACCCACTTACCCACCTAACCCTCCTGCTTACCCCTGCGAGAGGGCCGACACCCAGCTCACCCTCTCATACTCTGCACTGCTCCTCTCACAGGCACGCGAAAAACTAAGAAAATCCAGGGTGGCTACTCCCACATTTCATTTACTCTGTATTGTCAATCAAGTTCAAACACATAAAAACCACGGTAATTACTTCCATATTTCATTTACTTTGCAATGTCCATATAGCTGAAACTACATAAAATCCACGGTAATTACTCTCACGTTTCATTTACTCCGCAATGTTTGATTAGCTGAAAACACAAAAAACCTACGGTAATTACTCTCACATTTCATTTACTCTGCAATGTCCATATGAATTTGCCATTTACAATTTCGAAAAAACGGCATACCCACACGCCCCAAATACGGTATACCAAGTCCCATGAGCCACAAATACCGCATGTCAAGTTTGACATGCCACAAATACGGCATGGGGCATGGCTTTTAATTTTTCGAGAAGGTATTTCCGATTCACATATTACTTCATAATTTTGATATTTTATCAATCATTGCACTGAAGCCACCCGTATTCTTCATTATGGGAGCATGATCCCGTTTTAGGACATTCTGTTCTGTTCGAATAAGTTGTTCTTTAATGCTGCTGTTCTATAAAATTATTCTTCTGTAAAAGTTTTGTTCGGCTAATTTTTTCTCTAACGTTGTTGTTCGTTGAATTTGTTTTAAGAAGTAGTTCTCTATTGTTTTTGTTCTGTAAAGTTACTGTTCTGAGTAGTTGTCCTATAATTTTTCGTTCTAAAAAAGTTGTTCTGTGACCTTGCTATCATTTTTAGGTTTTCTCAACATTTCATTATACTTTTTTTGACACTGTATAACTTTTACAACTAAGCGAGTGACATCAATGACGCTGAGTAGAAGAGTTTGCGGTCACTTAGAATAGATTCGTTTTTTGCGTGTGACTTTGGAGAAAACGACTTCAGGTAGGGGACACTGCGCTATGTGTGTTGTGCGTCTCAGATCATGTGTTTTGCACATTGTTGTGGAGTACAAACACAATACTTGTGCCAGTATTTGATAACTGACTTGACAGTATGTATTTTGTGGTTGGCAGGTTGAATGACTGTTTGTTTGCTTGAGTGCTTGACTATTTCGCAGCGTAGTTGTGTTTTTAAAAGTAGTCCGTGTTCTGCCAATGCTGCCAATGTGTTCTGCTCACAACTAAGAGCTGAGGGTTCGATTACCAACTGAACTGGAGGATTTTCACGGTACCACGGAGTGCTTCTCTTCCAAAAGTAATCTTAAGCTCTCATCACTGACGTGTCAGTGGTTGTGAGGCCTTGGAAACACAGCGATATACTGTGTGCCTGCAGTGCTTTTTGGCTCCTTGTTTAACTGCACCACTGAATGACTGCCACTGAATGACTGCGACTGAATGACTGCCACTGAATGACTGCCTGTTTCTGATATCGATGAGCCCTGAACCAACAAATAATCCGGCTACCTGATATCACTAGAATTCCCCCACATCAACACGCCAGCATCAACACACCCACATCAACACGCCCACATCAACACGCTTACATCAACACACCCACATCAACACGCCCACATCAACACGCTTACATCAACATGCTCACATCAACACGCCCACATCAACACGCCCACAACAACATGCCATCACCAACACGTCCACATCAACACGCCCACATCAACACGTCCAAATTAACATTCCCGCATCAACACACCTACATCAACAAGCCCCATTTATAATACAAAGAAAATCATTAAATTACCTCAGAAGAAAAGTCACAGAAAACGTACCTAGATTTCACACGAATACCGGATTGTTGACTAGTGGAGAACCTTTATTTATTCCAACACGTTTTACCGTTGGGTTTTCAATGCCTTACAACTACTGGCGTGGTGAATGCCTCGACTGAGCCGAAATTCGATCCCAGGTCCTCTCGGTTACGAGGCCATCACGCTACCAGTACGCCATGGAGCCCACATGAAGAAGTGTTGGGTGGTCAAATGAATCACGATCCTGTCTTTATAGCAGTGATACCTGCCATAGCATTCACGGAATACCTCATGAAGCCTTCAACAAAACCTGTGTGCAAGGGGCGATTCGAAGAGGAGGTTTTGCCATGTCCTGGGAATTGTTCAATTGCACAGAAGTGGTTCCTTCAGTTGAGGTATAAATCAAACTGAACCAGCATAGCTACATTGAGTTTGCTTCATCATCAAATTATGCTAATGCACAATATCTGAATGAAGAAAGGCATGTTGCATTGTCTATTTTTCAGGACCACAAATGCCGGATGCATCGGACTAGAACTGTCACTCATTGGCATGAGAGTCATTCAGGACATTTCAGACATTTAGATTGGCCAGATAAGTCCACAGACATGAACCCAATTGGAAAATTTCTGGGACACAGCAGAACGACAAGTCAGACGTCGAGGAAATCGTCCACGTACTGTGGCTGCGCGTACGACAAGATCAGTTGATGCAAGAAGGGTTTAAAATTAACCAGGTGTACATTGGGGAGACTTGTAAGCCCAACGCCCGCAGAATTGCCGCCATTATTCGGGCTCGTGGAGGTCGTGCACCATGTTAGTGGCAGTAGAATAATTTTTCGTCTGGAGAGCTTGTTATTGCTGGGAATAATTTGCAGGGCTGTTTTTTTCAACACGATGGTAAACAATCAATTTATTGTATGACCCTAGTGTATCACGACGGAAAACATCACTTTTTTCTCTGGCACTGAAAGAGCGCTAGAAGAGTTGTAAGAGCGTCTGCTGTAGCCATATATGTGCAACCGCATGTGTGCGGCCATATATGTGCAGCCATGAATATATACAGGCATATACGTGCAGCCATATTGTTCAGCCGTAAATGTAAGTAGCCATATATGTGTAGCCATGTATGTCAAGCCCAAAATACAGTATATGCAGCCCCATAAGCACAGTCATATATAATGGGGAACACATGCAATTGCTCATTTTAAAATCCATTCTTTAGCAAACAGCCAGCGAGTCAACATCTTAAAAGTTCAACAAAACGCTAGTTCTCATTAATAAACTGAAATTCTAAAACAAAATATGAAACTTTATAAGTAAACAGCTTCATATACTCTAAAATCATATACGGCACATTACAAAAGAATTCAACCATTTCTGTGAAACGACTTAAGCACGATAATTATGATATTTTTCCGGTCATATCGTATCTAAATTATTCTAGAACATTCCAAACAATTACGGAAATTCCTGGTGCCTTTGCACGAGCTCGACAATCCCTCCAACACACTCCACTCCAACACACTCCACTCCACACTCTCCACTTCCCCCTCTCCACCCCTCNATCACACCACACTCCACCCCACCACACTCCATCACACCACACTCCACCCCACCACACTCCACCCCACCACACTCTATCACACCACACTACTCTCAGCACAGAACTATTACAACTTCTTGCCACTCCAGTTTTTTTGTACACGTAAATTAGTATGCAAGTAAATTTATTAAACTAAGTAGATAAAAAATCAATACTTATTTAATGATTAAAGAATCTGTGTCCGAATCGTAGTCGCACCCAAACTTTTATCTAACATCTCGACTTGTCGGGAAAGAAAAATAGTCCAACACATATTAATTGAGTTTATTGAGTCATATATGAATATGACGCGCGGCATCTCTGCGTGGGATTGAGACGCCCACGAGGAACAGGCGAGCGTCAATCGCCTCATTTCGGAGAATAGAATTCACGGTGAAAATTTTCTGCTCTGGTTTAGGGAACAAAACGCAACAATGGCCTCAAATTATCTTGAATTTAAAGTTATCTTGAAACCTTGAAATTCAATAAACTTTAATTAAAAAGATTCCTCGACTGTTTTCCTCCCTGAATTCGTGAAATTAAAGAACGTGGAAATGAAATAACATTGAAAATAACTTTAAATTTGATTGTGTCAAAGATTCCCAGATAGTTTTTCATCCCTGCAAGATGTGCAGACGCAATTGTTAGTTAAATAGATACAGAAATTGGTTAAACAGAAATGTTGGTTGAATGTGAAATAAAAATGAAAAATAGCATTTTTATTTCCTGAATGTGTTATGTGATGCACTTTGGTTATATCTCGTTTAAGGTAAAAAAAGCATTTTTATTTCCCTTCGCTCGGGAGATACATACGAACGTGTACTGGGCAGCTACATATGTAGGTGCCTAACATCCAGTAGCACATGTTTTCCAGTTCTCACACGACCAGTTTCGTTCCCAGCTAAGGTTCAGCACGAAATTTCCATCAGAATCGAAAGCCGTCCTCAGCCCGACCACCGGAAACCAGATTGCCAAGAAATCAAGAAATCCGTCATACCTGAGATGAGCTACCCGGGCACAAAGGTTCTCAACCACAGCTGGGCGACAGAGAAAGCAGTCGTGCACCGTTCCGGTCTAAGGAAAGAAAGTTCTCGTGCTCCCGTAAGGACTCGCGGCGCTGTGGCATGTCATCTTCCATCCGTTTTAGCCCATGATTGCGGCCCCAGAAGGAAATTCGGTAATTTGCTTTTCTCGGGTAACCCTCACGAAGGAGAGCGCGACAACGGACCAATCACGAAGCGCGTCTGGGCGCAGCAGCGGTGGGCTATATAAGGCGCGTCCCGGCGAGTCGAGGTCAGTCGTGCACCAACAGTCACCACAAAAGGTGGTCGGTGATCAAAAAAATTGATCAAGAACAGAAGCAAGCTATCATTTTTATACCAGGGTGCGTTTTGGAGTTCGCATTGGACGTTTTCTGAATTAGTATAAAAGAAGTGCCGTATTTGTGCGTGTGTATAAGTGAATGATAATAATTTATGAGACGATCGCTACTTAGCATTTAAAGATGAGCCAACGTTGCAGGTATATGACATTCCTTCAGCCAATCGGTAACCCAATGCTAATCAGACAATTATATCATCTCTTAATATAATCATTGTTTTTTGTAAACCAAACGCACTAGCATATTCTGACTAATAACTGATGTCAAGGAAAATGCTTGTGCTAATATATGTCTTACACTAATTTGCATGTAACGCTATGCAACGGGCATTGCTTATCAATGCTAGTCGCATGACATTCAAAAAAATTTTCATTCGCCTTGAATATGATCAAAATGAAAAATTATGAATCAATATGAGCATCGTCGTCGGTATTATAAACCTCTCATTATTATGAACATTATGTATAACAAGTCACACGACCCGTACGAAGTAATGGGACTTACTTTATTTATTCTTGAAATGAATAGTATTTACGTGGTGAAGACGTACCTAACCTCCCTCCTTGATGGTCTGACGGACACTGAGCGTGACCTCCACAAACCTTTAAAGAAATTTATTCACGACGGTCTGTCTCAGCGTCAGATTACTGTCATTATGAATTTTATCGCCATCATTGCAGGCTCTATTTCAGATGTGGTGTTGGCGAGGCAGTGTGTGGGGGGCGTGGCTGTTGGGGGTGCTGCTGGGGGTTATCCCCGTGGGGGGATTGGCTTTAGCAGAAGACCTGACCCTCCCCAACCTGCTGCGTGTTGGGGACAAGCACACCTCCCCACCGGAAAGACCACTACATCAGGACCCGGACTTGACCCCCACCTGGGGTGAAGATGAGGGACTCGAACCCAAAGCTGTTGGGGAAGAGGTGGGTGGTGGTTCAGGGAGATAGGATACGGGTGCTAGATCTGGAGAAAAATGAGACCGAGGTAGAAAGTGGAAATTTTGAAGAAATGGACAGAGATTCTGAGAAAATATATGGAGATCTTGAAGAAATAGAATACTAGCATTTTGTTAAGTAAAAAATTAATTCATCCCCCACATATTACGTGTGAGAGAAATGAGTCATTGTTTCCTTTTTTACAGTTAATTTATTTACTAGGTAACTGTCGCTTGTTGATTGTTTTACTTTGTGACTGTCAGACTGTCAACGCGTTCACTGCTGACTGTTTTGACTGTTATCGCTGAGAGCTAACGCACCAGGAACTAGCTGACCATTAACATTTTAACTACACAACTGATAACTATACACATTTGAACTGCAAGTGTTGAAAGTTTAAGTTTTAACTGCTAGCTGTTATCAGTTTAGCTGTGACAGTTACACACTTTTCATTGTTGAAGTATAGTTTAACTGGTACAGTTACACAGCTGCTGAGCTACAGTTACGCAGTTTAACTATCATCACGATTACATGGTTTAAACGTCACATCAACACAGTTTAATTGCCACAATGACACAATTAGACAGCTACAGTCACACCTGCACAGTTACACCTGCACAGTTACACCTGCACAGTTACACCTGCTTAGTCACACCTGCACAGTCACACCTGCACAGTCACACCAGCATAGTCACACCTGCACAGTCATACCTGCTTAGTCACACCAACACAGTTGCACCTGCACAGTCACACCTGCACAGTAACACCTGCACAGTCACACCTGCTCAGTCACACCTGCACAGGTGGGCCGGTCATGCGGATCGTGCGGTGGGCACCCGACGCCTTCCCACTCCGTTCAAAAAGTGCCCACCTTTCCCCATCTCCTGGGAGTGGGGGACAAGCTCGGCCTCTTGGGGACGTGGAAGGTGCTGGGGATTGCTATCCCCATCTTGGTGCTGCAGATTATTACCCTGGGGCTCATAGCCTACCTGCTCAGTGAGTATTACCTTTCTTCCCCACTTGTTGGGTGCTGCCTCTCTTCCCCACCTTCTAAGTAGCCTCATTGTCACCTCCCCAGACAGTGCTGCTCCATTTCCCACTTCCCCAGCGAGTATCGCTTCATTTTCCACTTCCCCAGACAGGATTGCCTCATTGCCCACTTCTTCAGCCAGTACAGCCCCATTCCCCAACACGCACATTCCCCCAGCGAGGAGGTAGCGGCCCTACAGCGCCCCACAGCTCCCCACCGTCGCTGGCGTAGGCTGTGACTCGAGATGCCCGCGGTATCTTGCATCTCAAGTCCGTTACTACAGGGTGGACCATAAGGAAGACCTTCTTTCAAAATCATTACTTCACTGGTACCACAATGGGCGCAGAGCTTCTGCAGTGTATCAGTGCTACCATAAGGAAGACCTTCTTTCAAAATCATTACCTCACTGGTACCACAATGGGCGCAGAGCTTCTGCAGTGTATCATTGCTACCGTCGTGGGTGGGGGGTACCTTACTTATGGCCTACCCTGCACAACGCAATCGCAGGACTGCAAGGTCCTTCCTAATGAAAGGTCAAGAGTCAATTACATTAGAAATCATTCAGTTCTCCAAATAATACGCTTTCTATATCTAAGTATGTAGTCCTCGATCTATGCAATGTACATACACATCTCTCGATACGCTTCAGACTGCATTTTTCATCTACTGAACTGACCGTCCGTTGGCCCGTTGGGTCACTATTTGTGATGCGTGTAAAATTAATCTTTTTTAGCTTTTTTGTCTGTTCATTCTTGGCGCCCGGTAGGATCTCGGTGGCGTTGCTGAGTATTTGTTCTTCCTATTCGAACGCTGTGAGCTCTCGAGAGATGCCATGAAATATGAAGGGAAAACTGGAGCTACGTACCAATCTCGTGCCCATGTTATCGCTCAAAAATCGTGCTAAAGTTTTCATCCCGATTGAGCATCTGTTGATTCTTATTTATTTCCTAACAAATATCCAAAACCAACGTAAATATTTCATCCCCTCTAGTCCCAGTAAACCGTAGCCATGATTCGATGGGAAAACCCTCATTTGATTACTGAGAGATGAGTTTCGAATTACTGCCTTATGTTATTACTGAAGAGTGTGCACGGTTACAAACAAAAAATCAAGAAGGTCACAGTTTTGGCGTTATTTATTAGAATACGGGACACCCAGGAAACATAAAACTAATTGGATGTTTCCAAATATTTACCCTACAGTTTTAGTGTTGTATGAGATAGATATGCCATATACCTAATAATGGCCACCAAGTGTGTGAATTTTTTTGTTTTTGCGAGTATGTGTTCTTGTTGAAGAAACCACGTAGGTATTCACCGGTTCTCATGGATCACCGTAAACATGTCATAGAAAGTTCTGTTAGGAACGATCTTTAGTTTGAGACACCGCGCCATGACACCCTCATAGCCCGTCCACGCCTTGCACAAAATTCCGGCAGTGAACAGACTTTTTCTCGTTGTTTGTTTGCTTGTTTGATTGAATGTTTGAACGAAAAATAACATCGAGTGGACGACCTGTAACAGCTGCTGTGTGTGTCACATTCACGACCAGGCGTTGGACGACCCATTTAAGTGCGTCAAAGCGATGTGGAAATTGCGTAACGGTGCCATTCACGCGGGACTCAACCCGTTAACTACAAAATTATTCCTGCGATGAGACTGCATTTAGCTTGCACAAAAAACTAGTGGCATCCTCGTGAAGCTAGACAGTTACTCGACAGATACTGGACAGTTCCTGGACAGTTAATGGACAGTTACTGGATATTTACTGGACAGTTTCTGGACATCTACTTCCTCTCAGTTGCCAGAGTTCCAAGAGAGGTGCCAGGTCATCAGGGGCTGAGCAGGTGTCCGTATCATCAGTTCACTCAAGCAATGTCTAACAATTTATTACCACAAGCGGCACATCAGCTAAAAAAATAAATTCACAGACATGGGTCAATTAACACGACTTAAATAAACCGTTTCAAATACAGTCACATGTGTGCCAGAAGAAGTTCTGAGACTTCCAAGGTTTCCAACGCTTGTCTTTTGTCCCCCAGAGAACGAGAAGAAGGCCGAGTCCACCGACACTGGTACAGGGTACTACGCTCCGTACCCAGGACAGGAGTCCACGAGGTACGGGGACAGCTACAGCGGGTACCGCAGCTTGGTTTCTTCTGAGGAGGTACCTGGTACCGTCGACTGGGTGGTGGGGAAGGTGTCTGGCACCCTGCAACCATCCAGCTGGTCCAGAAGTGGCGGGTCCAGCAATAATGAGTCCAAGAGTATCGTGTCCAAAATTAGCGGGTCTGTTACTAAAGGGTCCAAGGGTAGCGGGTCTAGAAGTGGTGGGTCCTTTAATAAAGGGTCCAGAAACAGTAAATACAGGAATTCTGGGGCACTGAATACCGTGTCACAGTTCAGCGGGGCCCACGAATAGAGGGTCCAGAGGTAAACCGTCCATTGATAATGGGTCTAGGAATCAAGGGTTCAGGAATAGTGGGCCCAGCAGCAGTGGATCCAGCAGTGGTGGGTCCAGCAGCAGTGGATCCAGCAATAGTGGGTCCAGCAGTAGTAGGTCCAGCAGTAGTAGGTCCAGCAGAAGCGGGGTACAGCACCACAGCACAGCAGTAGAGCCCCCAGCCTCTCCCCAACATTTAGGACCGCTCCACTCGCAACTTTTGGCATTTCCCGCACGCAAATCGCCACACTTGACACAGTTCCTCCTCCGCGCGCTGCGTATTCGTGGGAACAAAAATGTTAATTCGAAAGGACGTTCTGAGCAATGTTGGGAAAAGTTGCAGTAATCCTCCCAGGCACGGTATCTTCTATTTGTATTAATTATCTTCCTTCATTATGATTCTTCTCTCACGTGGCGCGATTTTCAAAATAGCTCGGGTTCCCGAAAAACAAACACAACTCCCGAAAAGTGCTCACTAACATTTCGCGCACCCCATACTTTGATCGATGCATGTAATTTTAAATGGGAAAGTCCTGTGTAAACTCCTGACCTCTCCCCCGCGCCCTCCAGGGTACGGGCCCCGCCACGCTAGGGGCTCTTCTGTAGAGGGTTCGTGATGAATATTTATTTATATTTTTAAAATACATAAACTTCTTGACGCAGTTTTTTGTTTCATTTTTCCAGAACGTTGTCATCGACTTCAATTGTTTTGTCAACCCAAAATTAACTGAAAAAATGGAGTTCTTGGATCACTAAAATCTCAGCGCTTCTTAAATTCGTAGAAAATTCCAACAAAACGTAATGCGTTCTCATATTAAGATTCATTTTACTCTCGTTTTGGAAGGTGTCAGTATCATCGACACTTCAATGATTTACGTACTAATTTTCTTTAGGTGTTCCTCGCAAATAACGATAGCAACAATAATAATAGTCCCAATAATAATATTATTATAATTTATATCATTATACCAGATGATCGATACCAATCCCTGCAATACCTGTTAGTAACTCCCGGAGATCGAAAAAATTATTGAGTGCAACATCAGCCGGGGTCGCAAATCGTCTATCTAAGGCGATTTTCTATGGAATGAATTTAGCAGACGCAAAATAATTTCCTAGGTTCAAAGGTTCGTTGACAGAATTTAAAAAATAACTGACCACGGGAGATATCAGAGGCAGGTCTATGATAGACTTCTCACTGACAACACCCTGCCTTTCCCAGAACTGCATAGGTTTCCGTGATCCGGAAACCTAATTCTCGGATTACTTTCTGATATTTAGAAAATTTTCACGTCCACGGTTTGGCCAAAACGTGCCCAGTGGGGATGAGCCTATACCTGTTGCATCATCCCCGAAATCTGAACTCGTACCCTATTTCTGGGTCGGAGTCGCAATTGTAGGTGATGCTTGGGGATGTGGTAAAAGGGTAGATTCTGCCCCCTGCTGATGAAGCTGTCCTTACACTCGTAGTTGCAGGGCCCTTTGCTGCTGGACTGAGAACCCTAGCTGAAGGGGAATTCTTCGTGAATTCTACACGAACTCCGTCCGTACTGCTGGGGCCCCCCTTGCCCATCGTGCGTGATGTAGATTACTCTAATACAGATGTAAATTGCCTTAATGCAGATGTAGATTGCCATAATGCAGATGTAGATTGCCCTGATGAAGATATAGATTGCCCTAATGCAGATGTAGATTACCCTAATACAGATGTAAATTGCCTTAATGCAGACGTAGATTGCCGTAATACAGATGTAGATTGCCCTAATGAAGATATAGATTGCCCTAATGCAGATGTAGATTGCACTATTGGAGATGTAGATTGCTCTAATGCAGATATACTGTAGATTACACTAGTAGAGATGTAGATTACCTTAATGCAGAGGTAGATCACACAAATTTAGATGTACGTTGATTGCTCTTATATGATGCACGTCTAACACCACACTCACAATAAATCATCGCACACGAATATTGGCATAATAAAATCTATACTGCGTGGGACTAATTGTTCACGTTCTGAAGGAATTCGAAGGAATAAAATTTCCGGGTCCAGATTCCCGGGTCCGTATTCCTAATCTGCGAGACTGCATCCGAGAAGGCAGGCAGTCCGTATCAGTGATACGGAAATTAGATTATTTCACGTGAGATTTGCCCTCATACCTGACCGCACGGCGACGCTGGCAGGATAATAAAGTTCATGGTTTAACGTATCTTTATTTTAATGAAAGCCTCTTCGACGTGAGCTCTTAGTTTTTATTGAACAGCATTCGCTGGCACGGCACGCTGGTCCCTGCTACCAGGGGAGGAGGGGAGGAGGGGGAAAGGAGAAAAAATGGTAAGAGGAGAACAAAGGAAAAATGAGAAAAATGTGTATGAGGAGAGAGAAGAAGAAGAGGGGTAGAAGATTAGGGAGAGAAGAAAAAGAAAAGCAGAGAAAGGAGATGAAGATGATGAAGCGGCGGGGTAAAAAGGAGGAGAGAAAGAGAGAAAAGGGGACGCAGAAAAGGAGCAAGAAGAAGATGGGGAAGAAGAAGGTGGGAAGAGGTGCAGTATATTCAGTCACTTCCTCTACATCACTTCCTGTTCATAGACAATCCTGCCATAGCCTCGAGTAGGCAAAATTCGATGAGGTCTTCTGAACTTTCTCCATACGCGACTTTTTAAAGTACCTCAATCCCAAGTACTTCAAGCTCAAGTACTTCAATCTCAAGTACTTTAAACTCAAGTACTTCAAATTCTAAGCACTTCAAATCCAAAATACTTCAAATTTCAAGTACTTCAAATTCCAAGTACTTCAATCTCAAGTACTTCAAATCCCAAGTACTTCAAATCCAAAGTATTTCAAATCCCAAGTACTTCAAATCCCAAGTCCTTCAAATCCAAAGTACTTCAAATTCCAAGTACTTCAATCTCAAGTACTTCAAATCTTAAGTACTCTAATCTCAATTACTTCAAATCCCAAGTACTTCAAATCCCAAGTACTCTAAACTCAAGTACCTCAAATCTCGAGCACTGCAATTTCAATGAGCATTTTGTTGTATGCGTTCAGTACCTTTTCACGTATGTTAAAATATCATACCAAATTAGACGATAATCAACGTTTAGGAGACAGTAAATCACATCCTTTGGCTTCCATATATACACTCACACACACACACACACACACACACACTAGCTGAATATTACAAGGTAAACCTTAAACGTACAAGAGCCTCTGTATAAGCACCATGCTTCACGCCGGGACGCTGGTTCAATAATAACAATCATAATGATAATAATAATTGCTTGCTAACAATAATAATAAGGATAATATGAAAAATTGATTGTTGAAAACAATAATAATAATATTGATACCAGTGATAATTGAATTTAATAACTATACTACCATTAATGATGATAATGACGTGATAATTTTTGCCTCACCATTTCGTGTACAGTTCGCAACTCCCTCAGCTCCGCTCAAGAGTCTGACGTTTCAAACGTTTGAACGGTCTAGAAAAATGTAACGTTTTAAAAAGCTCCGAACGTTTCAATAGGAGAATGACTTTCAGAACATTTCTCCCACACAAATGCAACGTTACGAAACTTTCCGACGTTCAAGAAATACTACGCGTTCAACACGTTTCAAAGTTCATGAAAAACTCAACGATTTGACACGTTTCAGCATTCATGACTATCACAATAATATGAAAGGGTTCAACGTCCATGAATATCATATTCAAAATAATTCAATGTTCATGCAAACCGTTCCAACGTTCATGCAAAACAAATCAATTCGAAACGTAGTGGCATTGGACAAGAGCACAACGTCTCATCACGCGCCGCCGCTGTGTTGCAGCACACG
>VOMN01034072.1:0-17277 GCA_014899125.1 Orchestia grillus | reverse complement strand
ACAGCGAGCCCACGATAAACACGATTGGGGCTGAGGTACACCAGCACGATACTTCAACTCCCAATTTTAAGTCTTTGAAGGTATGTAAATAGAAACAAAAGTCACTAGGGAGCATATTTATAACAACTTTCAAAGTCTAGACAGACTGAAAATACAGAGCGGGACTAGCACCAGCGGCAAAGTCAGAAGCATAGGAAAATTGGGGTGAATTGTACGAATGAATAAGAAAATACAAATGAACAAAAAGTTCGAATGCATAAAAAATACGAATGAACAAAGCCGCGCTGAAACGAAACAACCGAAAAAGGCATCAAAATAATTGAAAATCTCTCAGAGTAGCCCTTTCGTTAGCCTCTTCCGCAAACAAAGAACGAATTTGTCCGGATAAACGATGCACAATTGAGATCACATAATGCAACATGCAGAGAGGAGAACTGCGCGAGAGGATACTCCCAACAGTCGTGAAACAATCGCTTCTGACTTCACATTGGGTAGCTGAGAGTATCTTTACAAGCTCCCAATGTACGGACACAGCACTGGCGAAGACTGATACTTCTGTCAACTTATTACACCGAGAGGAGATTGATCTGTTAACGGTCCCTACCTTGGTGCCGGTGGTGCATTTACACGCCTCGTATAATTGACAGTGACCGTGTGGTTGACCACGGCGTCGACATATGTCAACAGTAACTGTGTGGTTGACAACGGCGTCTTCTTATGTCAACAGTAACCGTGTGGTTGACAACGGCGTCTTCTTATGTCGACAGTGACCGTTGACAGGTTGAGACACCTGCGAGTCTCGAAGTCAAGCAGGGACTCAATATTTTGCAATATATAAGATAAGAAATTAGAAACAAATAAAATACTAAGGGGTATACGTATAAAATATTTACCAGAAAAGAGCAATTGATAATAGCGTACCTCCAAACACATTTGAACAGAATATGAACGAAAAGAGCGCGAACAATATATATGTATTGCATATCACTGACTGTCTCCGCTAAGTGCACAATGAACTCACAACTGACATGTCCTTCTCGAAATTGAGAAACAACGACAAGAAAAAAAAAGAGAGAAGTATGCCCTTCTTCAGCGTTCAAGTAGATTACTGCTTTATATAGTAACGAACGAGTAGGAAGGTACTGACGCATTGAAATAAGTTCGCATTTCCGACAAATCATGCATAATTTCAACTATACAAGAAGTATTAGTAGTAGTTACTAGGTAAGAGGCACAGAATTAAGACACCAACGACTTGGCATGACAATGGACGGAGAAAGTTTCAGTTCGTTTGGTAATCTCGGCCACACAATAACAGGCACCGTCAGGACAAACCCACATACTTGTACTGTGAGTACTCGACTCTAAGCCCGGTAACGTCGAGCCAACGTTTCAGTTTTCACTCGAAAAACGCTTGAAACGCGTTTGTTCGGCCTTCTTGACCTCTCTCTGTATTTACAGACCATTCCCAAGTGCACTCATACTCTTGTAGCAAATAAGAATGGTCAGAAAAGTACACCATTTTAGCAGAAACCGTGCTATAAGTGTACAGAGAAGCGAAGAAGAAACTTAACAAGTTTACTGAAAGGAGCGCTGGACTCTGTATTGTAGGAACGTGAGCTCACAGAACTGCATTATTATCGGATATCGTGGGACAATTAAGTTGCTTATTTAGGACAATATATTTACAGTATAATAAAAATATAGTTTCTGCTCTACTTACCTACTTAAAACATGTATGTTCAGCTCGGAATGTACGCGCCTTCAACATTTTTAGGAGCGTAACTCTACACCGAACATCTAACACCTCATCGTTCACGATCTGCTTTGATATCATGTCTTATTTGACGGATGACAATCGTCTTATCACACATCAAAGGCAAGGTAAAACTATTTATGATAAATGAAGAGGTTTCTTCGGCTGATGCTTCCGCTCAACGCAAAAGCACGAGCTTAGAATGGAAATGACGTGCAAGAAAGCCGTGAAGTGTTAGGTCGAGGTTGTACTTAAAAAGAGCCGTCGATTTTTCACCACACAGGTACGTAAGAAGAGTACATTTTCAAAATTGGAACTCATGCTTAGGTGAGCATTTGCTGATTTATCTCCGAGTACAATTTAGGAGCAATTTTAACCGTGAAGAAATGAACTAAAAAAGTGCAGAAGAGTCTATAAATTTTCCGAGTTGGGGCAAATATTATCACAAAATTAATTTCACAGGTTTCGCTGCTAAGAAGCACAGTGAAACATACAGTCCGTTTGCTGCAAACCACCTCCTAAACTGCAAGGCTGTTGGAGAATTTGACTTTCTCAAAAGACGTCTTGATTGTCCCACAGGCGGACTTGGAACCCTCGTGTCACGATCAGGGCAGTCACTTAAATCGCATGTTAGGCAAGAATATATCGTCTTTTCAATTGAATGTGATTATAAATACGAGAAGAAGACTTTTACAGGAGAAGGCAACGGTAAATTTGAAAGAACCTATCGCACTTTATGACACGTGTATCACTTTTAAAAGAGTATTTGGCCAGCATCGAAGGCCTGACACAGGAGAACTCGCGAGTTCAGTTGAGCGACTTGAGGAGGTCGTGGATGGCCGAAATGTTCCTCTGCAGCCTCTGCTGCTCCCGCAGCTGCAGGGCCGAGTCGTCCATGGAGGTGATGTGGTCGCTGGTTTTCGCTGCACATCACCAACACACAACAGATTAACATTGTTATTCACACATCGAATGGGCGCTCCATGACACACTGGTATCGTGTCAGGCTCGCACCTGGGAAGTAAGGGTTCGACTCTCGGCTGGAGCAAACTGATTTTCATGACACCACTCCTACAGTGTTTCCCTTTGAAAAGGATGCATAAACCTTACATTCCTCAAATCAGTCACGCGTCAATAGTTAGAAGGCATCGAAAGAACTACGATGTCAGCGTTTTGAGCATTAATGATGTTTCTTTAACTTTTCTTTGTTTTCAAAACGCTGAACTGTGAGAGTTCACGCCTCGCAAAAGCGAACAAGGAAGTTAGTGTTTGCATCAAGTTTTTTAAAATATCGTGCGATGTTGTCTATAGGTCCAACATGAATGAACAACTTCTCACTCGTTTTAGTTCGTTGCTGCGACAACTGAGTTTGGTAGGAATGCAGTTACAGAACCTGGTAGGAATGCAGTTACAGTACCTGGTAGGAATGCAGTTACAGAACCTGGTAGGAATGCAGTTACAGAACCTGGTAGGAATGCAGTTACAGGAATTGATAGGCCTGGCAGCAGTATTATTATAGGAACGAAAAACTAGCAGCATCCTTATGAAAGGGAAATTTTAAATCCATCCAGTCGGCAGCAGGTTAGCGCCAGCTATGAACACCAACGCAGTTTCCAGTAACGTCGCGGCCTGGATGCAGCCTGTGCAATTGTTCAGGAAAGTTGAAGTGCATCAAGTTTTAGGTCTGGGCTAGTGGCTTGAGATTGAACAAGTCTGGCCTAGTGGCTTGAGATTGAACAAGTCTGACCTTTAGGCTTGAGTCTGAGCTTGAGCTCGTGTGGAGAAGGAGAATGGAAGCACTTCTGCACGTTGCTCCCCTTCACCACGAAGACGTCATCCCCCCCAGAGTGGTGGTGGTGGTGGTGCTGGTGGTGGTCGTGAGTGGTGCGCACGGCCCCGCTCCTGCAATGGTACACATGTTACACGGTCTCTGCAGTGGCCGAGGCATTGAGCTCTGAGTCCACACCCTCCCTGCAGCGGGCACCCACACCACAGCCCTCTATTGCTAAAGCAGGAATTTCAATTTCTAAAAAAAGGAATTTCAACTTCTAGAAAAAGGAATTTCAATGTCTAGAAAAAGGAATTTCAATTTCTGAAGAAGGATTTTTAATCTCTCAAGAAAGAATTTCACCTCGTAAAAAAGAAATTTCCAAAGAATTTCAGTTTTTAAAGAAGGAAAACAGAATCAAGAGTATGAGTAGTAGTAGTGAAAGCAGCGCTTCAGCAACTCAAGACTATGTCGCACCGAAAGAGTAGGGACCATTTAGTATGGACTTAGGAGAACGTTGAATCTATGCACAGGGTGTGTTCCCACACAAGATCCCCTGCGCATAGAAACAGCAAGTTGAGAAGGAAGAGGAAAAAAAGACAAATAAGAAATAGCGAAGAAGGAATGAAAACGGAAAGAAGTGAAGTGGGCACGAAAGATAGAAGTCCCGAAGGCCTATCTAAAGCTGAGGTAGCCTAGCGGTGCTCCCCTGGGGGCGCTAGTCCCCATAGCATAGGATAGGCAAACCTAACTAACCTACCTCTATTGCCTATGGCCTATCCTATGCCCCCTGAGGGGAACAGAATCAAAAGAAGCAGGGCGACGCGTGTGCCGGTTCACGCACCCTTCATTCGAAGCCCCCTTGCATAACGAGGAAAATTTATGGAGAAAATAAATGGCACCTTTGCCTCTGTAAGTTAGCAGCTACCATGAAGTGAACGGTACCGTACAAAATAGGACAGCACGTACTGAATAGGGCAGCTATTAAGTTGAGATTTTATAGCCTCACCAGCTTGACACATCGTCTTGCATTGAGAACTAACAAAAGTTTAATTGTGAATGGCAGACACAATCGCCCCTGTCTGTAAAGAGGTGAAATTACCGGACGCCTTCCTTGCGACGGCGCCGTGAAGCTTGGGGTAAAGCGACCCACCTGCAGGACACGTCGAACGAAGCGCGCTCCGTGACTAAAGAAACTTCAACTGACCCTGAGTCCTTGACATCAATAAGAGAAACTTCAACTGACCCAGACTCCTTGACATCAATAAGAGAAACTTCAACTGACCCTGAGTCCTTAACATCAAAAAGAGAAACTTCAACTGACCCAGACTCCTTGTCATCAACAAGTAGACACCCGCACACCTGCGCCTGCTGGTCTTGCTGTCGTAGTACTGCCTGAGGTCGGAGATCATCCTCTGGACGCGGCGCTGCGCCGAAGAAGAGTCCCCCACGCCCCCCGACTGACTGGGGACGAAGTCGCTACAGCTGGCGCTGCTGCTGCAGCTCTGTGCGCTGGTGCCTCGATGGCTGTAGCCGCCGAGGCTCGACCCACAGTTGGTGCTGAGGGCGCTGGCAGCTCGCCCTGAGCCGCCCTGTGTGCGGGGGCCCGTTTAATTCATCAGAGGTCTATGTGAGCGTTGCAGGGCAAGGCGCGCTTGTTAGCATGGGGTTGCAGGTCCAATCGATGCTGTTCAGGCGCACCAAAAATAATTTGTCTAAGTACGTTGCAAACAAGACCTCCGGGCCAGGTCTACAATGCTGTTTCATTTACGAGTCAATGCAAAAACGCATGTGGTATTTTCTACTGTTTTTTTCAATGCTTTTTGCGGCAAATGTATGTTTTTTCTCGTGGACTTTGAGCCAACCATTAAATCAAACTCATGACATACAAAATGCTGAAATTTCACGCATTATTCAGCTGCAAAACCAAATGGTGCGTGCCTGCAGTGTGAGCAATATATACCCGATGTATCGTCAAAGTTTCATTTACCACAGTTACACAACCGCAAAGGTATCGAAAACTGAAAAATTTCTAATATATCTTTGTATACTGAATATTAATTCAGAGTGAGAACACACAAATATTGAAGCATCACTATGATTACGGCAAAAAAATAAAATAAATGTTCCAAAAAGTATCCCATACATCTATGAAAACATTTATACAGTACTTGGTGATATGACCTTTCGCTTCTAGTACAACTTCCAACCGTTCGGGATATATAATTACAAGGTTCTTGAAACAATTTGTAGCTATCTTGGCCCATGCTTCTTGACATTTTTTTTCCAAATCTGTTAGGTATCTCGGGTCCCTATCCTGAATCCTTGGTTTTCATTCTCGCAGCAGGTTTTCGAAACGAGTTGAGTCTAGCGACTGACTTGGCCGTCCCATTACCTTCATTTCGGTCTGCTTAAAACCCCGCTGCAGTGCCCTTGGCCGTGTGTTAGATCGTTGATTTGCAACAGTGTCCATCCTGTTAGCAGCTCCTATTAGCTCGCAAACCGTAAGAAATTATCGTCCAAAATCTTGCGATACATCTGAACATTAATTTTCCCTTGAAAACTAGGGAGTTAGCCAGAAGCTGCGGAGGAGGAACAGCCCCAGGCCACCACGCTGCCTCCACCAAACCTCACTGAAAGAATTCTATTATCAGGATCTCGCGCACAGTTTTTTGTCTCCAAATGTGATGCACCATTGAGGTCTAATACCTCAATCTTCGTTTCGCCAAACAAAACTACAGCGTCCCAAAAACTCGCAGGCTTCTCTAAATGTACTGTGGCAAAATTCAAATGACTTCTCACGTGAGTTAATTTCAATGAAAGTGTTTTTCTTGGTGTGATAGAACGGTATTTCTCGGTCCTATGAACTACCAAAATTTTTATACAATCGTCCCAGCGCTTTCAAATCATTTAGAAGAAATCTTTTCACTCGAGGAATCTTTTTTACATTAGAGACTATGTGTTTTATTAGCTACACTGTTTAAAAATTTTGATGGACGTCCTGAACGTGGGGGACTTGAAATGGACTGTTGTGACATAAACCAGTAAATCGTATCACCAATGCTTGAGATTGGTATTTTTAGCATTCATGAAATTCTCTTATAACCCAAACCCCTTTCATGTCACTGAGAAATTACATTTCTTGATCTTTCTGGGAATTATTCAATCTTCGCAATATCAAAATTAGGGTTGAATGATGACCTCCTTCTCGTGCAGCTCTCAGACTATGACTGAGGTCCACTGAAGACGTGGTACATTATTTTGGGAAAGTTCAACAGCACGCCTGTCATGTAAACACCTCCAAAATGTTCAAGGACTATTTATTACCGTTTCATAAATAATTTTGAGGGCGTGTTGGATAGTTTCTAAGGCGAAAATCTAAACCTTTTGTCGACATTTTCTCAATGCTTTCGTATTTGTATACTCTTACACCGATTCAGTACTCAGCTAAGAAAAACACATTAGATGTTACACTTTCGTTTACTGTGTTGTTGTGTATATATATATAAACCTTTTAAGCCTGTATCGGCTATTACCGGAACCTACCGTACGTGGTCAGCACCTTCACACGTACCCGGTCGGCAGGGCCATGGCTGAAGGCGCTGTCGGTGCGCTCTGACGCGCTCCTCGCCACCGCCGCCCGCTCCATGAACATCTCCCGCACGGATTTCCTCGGGCCAGAACTGCGGTCTGCCTGGACACAGTCGCCGTCTGCAGGGGCCAGTCGCGCCACCGGACTCTTCCCTTCAGCGTGACGGCTGTTAGAATTAACGAGGCTGCAGCTCGAGTCTGGTGGACGGCCGGCGCTGTCAAAATGGTTGCCATTAACATCGTTCAGGTGAGCTTCTGAGTCAAACCGACTGCGGTTTGACTTGGTGAAGCGGCTGGCGGGATCGTTGGAGTGGTTCACTTTAGAAACCCCTTGTCTTACGTCAGTCAAAACGCAGTTTTCGCGCTTAATAAATAAACGTGTGGGTTGGTGGGAGTCGTTCGGGTCTTCAGAAACTGATCTGCTTACTTTCTGGGGCTTGTCCATCAATCTAGAGACAGAGTAACTTCTCGCTTTTGGCTTTGATTTCTGGCTTCGCTGACCTAGTTGAAGCCTGGCGTTGGTCACAGTTATATTTTCAGATGACTGATGGTGGTATTCTGAAGACTTAGATGGATTTTTCCACCTCGCCGGGACGACATGAGTGGGACCATCGAGGTCTTTGTTGACCCTCCGCAGGGTCCCTCGCGAGACCGATCTGAGGGTCGACCGAGCGGCGTAGGGACGAGTCCGGCCGTGTCCTGGAAAACAAAGACTTCAACCCTCGGTGTAGTTGGCAAAATGTTCATCGCCTATTACCAGCAGGTCCTAGTGAATAAAATGTTTTGTGTACAATTAATTTACAAGCAAATGTTGAGCCTCCTGACTTCCGAATCTCAAGTTCGACGGACCACAAGAAATTTCGGAATGTCAGCAGTTGCACTTCATGGATTTTTCACCATTTCGATAATTTCAGCATCTGTCATCAGGTGGACTGTTTGAATTTCTTTAGTAGAAAAATTATGCCAGATTACAAGTGTTGCTGGATGATGGAATTTTGAATTGGTGAGGTTCAATCTTCAGCTCTCTCTTCAGGTACAATTAAATTTGCGAGAAATCAGCTAAATCACATAACGCAATGAGTAGGAAAAAACGAATGAAAACACTGTCATGGATCCCTAGGCTCAATAGCCACTGAAGAGTAATGAGTGCGCTCCCATCGACGGTGTACAACGGGAACAACTGGTCCGACAATGTCAGACCTACAGGCAACATCGCACAATATTTCAAAAACACAAAGTCTTTACCTACAGCAATGAGGGATCTAACTGTATTTTTTGGAATCGAACTCTGAGATTGACGCATTCAAATACCCCAGCTGGTCCCTGGAGCCAGGTCCGTCGAGGCGAGCCTCAGTTGTACTAAGAGTTGATATTTTAATCTCTAAATGCTAGGAGTTGCAGTGATGAAAAGTTTGAATTCGTACAGGATATCCGTATATTATCAGAAATACACCATTTCACGGGGTGCAACGAAAACGATGTATATGATACAAATATCTTCTATCATTGCGAAATCTGTTTTCCATTATCTGAACTGATCAAAACGTTCGTGATTTCAACTCGAAATCGACAGGTTTTACCATGAAAAATATAAGACAAACCCTGAAAGTCAATTCCTCATCACCTTATCAGCTAACTCACCGTCAAAGGCATTCTCGTGTAGCATTTCAAATTCAGTCTGTTGCTCGTTGGAAATGAACTTTTTCTTCTCGGTCTCCCTCACGAAGGAGGACTCCGCGACGTGTCTGCGCATCGGAGGAGTGGGATCCCCCGACTCTCCGACTTGTACCAGGAGGTTCAAATTCTGTGAGGCTGTCACTCGCACATCAGGCTGTCGATGTCCGGCTATAACCTGCACCGTGACTTGATCTAAACCCCCTTCTGCAGCACGGGACAAAGAGGCCACGGGTTTGGTGACGATGCTTGAATTGTCGGATCGACCACCGTCGTTATCGTGCCCGTGGTACCGTGGCAGAGAGGCCAAAAGTCTGTCCAAGGAGCTGAGAGTGGCAGGTTTATAGCTGCGCTCAGGAGTATCGATACTGGAAGCTCGAGTTCGTCGCCGTCGAATCCTACGTCTCTCCATCGCCTTGATGAGCTTCACAGAAATGTCTGAAGGGTCCTCCTTCTTTCTGACGTGCTCGTCCTGGAGGCTGTGATCGCTAGGAGACTGGTCGAGGTCCTTGTCTCGATCGCAGCTGTTTGGAGAATCAAGATCGTCTCCACCTGTTTTAGTTAAGCCGTTTTGCGATGATAAAGACAGGAAACTCTCTGTAGGGGAAGGGAGGGATTCTAAAGCGGCAGGAAGACCAGGATGGCAAGGCTCCCATAGCCTCCTCATGAGGTTGTCATCGTCTTCATTGAGAGGCTGGGGAATTAGATGTTGATCAGTTTTATAAATGACGTTCTCTTCGATATCGTCATCGCTATTGGCTTCCATTATGTCGTTCTGGAGAGTTGATTGTACCCACATGTAAGTAGAGCGATGGCCGCTTCTGATACGGTCCAAAGTTTCCTTCTTTGGCTTCGCGGACTGAGGACGGGAATGAAGTTTACTGGTGTCAGGAGTCGTGGTCCTACTTTTGATGGAAGAGACAGACTCGGTGAGTCTAGAGCTAGCGGAAGACATGGTCGCACCATCATTATTTCTACTCCCGGCTGCAGGCTTTTGAGTCTGCTTGGCTTCCGTGGAAACTGGCATTTCCACGACACCAGAGTCGGTAGAAGGTGAAGTGGTTGGCACTTGTCGCGTACCATTACTCCCCGCCGAGGAGTTGCTACCTTCACTTGAAACTTCCAGTCCAGGTTCAGCGGTCGCAGGAGATTCTGACCTGGATTGTAAAGTTAGAGGAGATACTTCACAAACTGTGCTGTTGCCTTGGGAGGTGTTATCAACGTGAAGAAATCTGGAAGAACGTTCATCAACAGAAGTGTTTTCATTTTGAACGGTAGTAGATTTCTTTATATCACTAACGTGGCCTTCAGTTTCAAAGTGAGTTTCAACAACATAAGACTTTTCAGATGAATTTGGATTGTTGAAGACGCTTTCAGCGACAGATTGGATATTTTCAGCGGTAAAATTGGCATTTTGAATGACAGTCTTGGCATTTTCAGCGGCTGATTTGGAACTTTCAGTGCTGACTGAAAATTGTGGGGTTTTGAAAGCATCAGAGTACAGCCACGATTTGGTTGAGCTTTCGTCTTTCCCTTCGTTAGCGTTTGCTTCACTGACGTCATGCAAAAGCTGCACGTTTTTGCAGGGTTCCGGCGCAGCAGAGAGGTCTCCTCTCAGCGTGCACATCAATCTTTGATCGTCATCTTGGTTTTGACCAAAAATAAATTTCCGTCTTCGATCAAGTGCCTGGACTTTTTCTTCTGGAACGATTTCATATTCGGAGGCGGCATCGGGACTTCGGCTGCTCCTACCACTGGGAGAGACGGAATTCATGTTAGAAATGAACTCTGTATTTTCTTCACTGTATTCGTCTGTAGACCGTTTTGCAAAAGAATCTTCATTTTCATCTAAAGCAATACTAAAAGAAGAACTGATCATTTCCTCGCTTACGTCGAAAGAAGTAGTAACACCAGTATCTGTCGGCAAAAGTTTTTCTGGCGACGCAGGAGACGGAAATCTGCTGTTGAGAATTTCATCATTTTCGTCTTCGTTATCCGTTTTTCCATCCCTGCTAGGTGCTCTTTTAGCTCGAATTTCAATTACCGACACTTGCTGCTCATCTTCTTCGCTGTAGTCTGAACAGACATCGGCGTAGGACAAATCACGAGACCCTTTTTTCTCAAATCTCCCCTCGACCCCGGCCCCCTGGTCCCTGTCAACAGCCCCACCCGCGAGGGAGCCAGTAGTCCCCTCCGAACAAGAAGCCTCATCGTTGGCTGCGGGGTCAGAGGTGTCCAGGTCTGGGTTAGGGCACGTGTCACAGCTGAGAGGACCGTGTCTGGCGTGGGAGGCGACGCTGTCAAGGGCAACATCAGGCACAGCTTCGCGAGACCCGGAGACTGCGGCTCCTACAGCCGTCTCAGCTGAGCTAAGAGCTGCAACGTCAACTTCTATGTCACCAGCTGCGTCAGCTTTTACTTCTGCTGCTGCGTCCGCTTCTGCTTCCGCGGTAACGTCAGCTTCTACTCCCGCTCCTACGTCAGCTTTTACTTCCGCTCCTACGTCAGCTTCTACTTCCGCTCCTACGTCAGCTTCTACTTCCGCTCCTACGTCAGCTTCTACTTCCGCTCCTACGTCAGCTTCTACTNNNNCTTCAGCTGCAATGTCAGCTTCTGCTTCAGCTGCAACGTCAGCTTCTACTTCAGCTGCAACGTCAGCTTCTACTTCAGCTGCAATGTCAGCTTCTGCTTCAGCTGCAACGTCAACGTCAACTTCTACATTAGATTTTCCACCGGCTAAAACATCTGTATCTGCTTCAGCGGCAGCTTCTACTTCAACAGTAGTTTCTATTTCACCAGTAGCTTCTACTTTAACAGCAGCTTCTACTTCAACAGCAGCTTCTACGTCACCAGCGGTTTCTACTTCAACAGCAGCTTCTACTTCAACAGCAGCTTCTACTTCACCAGCGGTTTCTACTTCAACAGCAGCTTCTACTTCAACAGCAGATTCTACAGCAATAACAGATTCTACTTCACCAGTAGCTTCTACTTCACCAGCAGTTTCTACTGCACCAGCAGATTCTACTGCACCAACAGATTCTACTTCAACAGCAGATTCTACTTCAGCAGCAGATTCTACTTCAACAGCAGATTCTACTTCAACAGCAGATTCTACTTCAACAGCAGATTCTACTTCACCAGCAGCTTCTACTTCACCAGCAGCTTCTACTTCACCAGCAGCCTCTACTGCAGCAGCAGCATCAGGCGTTGCCCCTACAACAGCTTCCACAACTGCTTCATAGTGTGCACGTCGTTCACTGCCCGACTGGACTGGAGTGCCACCGTCGTCCGTTTCAAGCACTTCGGTCTCAAATTTCATTTCATCGTCGATTGCACAACTTTTCATGGATTCTTCAATGACATTACTTTCTGCACTTGAGTGAACGCATAATTCCTCTGCTTCTGATGCACTTTTGACGTTCGGTGTTTCCGTTCTACCGCCTGGTGTTCGACCTGAATGTCCTCCCGAGCATGTTTCTACTTCTACCTCCTTGTCCAGCTCATGGTTGGATGTGTTAGTAGCTCCTGTGACAGCTCCTTCTAAATTGTGTTGTGGAAAGACGGTATTGACTACATGAATCCGCCTCAGCTCAGCCTCAGCATCACTTCCCATGTCTTCAAGTGTGTCCCGCTCAAAGTGAGTGTTCGCCGCGGCAGCAAAGTTTTGAAACACCCCATTTTCAGCCGCAATGACAGGACTGTTATCAACGTGAGTCGGTGCAGTCCTTTCCTCTAGAATTGCACCATCGGGATCACTGGGTTTGTCTTCGAAGTCACATCGGTCTTCGCTGTCCATGGCAATATTCTCGAGAGTTCGAGACCCTTCGGACTGGGCGTTGGAGCTGCGAGCGCTGCAGCTGGGCTCGGCCTCCTCCTCGATGGTCGACAAGAGGGAGCTCGCCGAGTCGTCCGTGGAAGTGACAGAGCCATCAAAGCTCAGAAAGTTTTCGCTTAGTAAGTTATCAGCCAGTAAGGATTCGGAAGAAGATTCACCCTGTTCTTTCTTCTCGCTTTTGGTTATTTCGTTTTCGCAGGCGTCTTCATGGTTTTCACCCGCAAAGGTCCTCTCGACTTCATCTGTCTTGCTTACATTAGAGAACGATTGGTCGTAGATAGGCGGAGCTTTGAAATCATTCGCAGGGTCATCGTTTGGTATTTTCAGTTTCATTTGTAAAATTTCAGGGACAATTTCTTTCGCAGGTTTGATGTCAGCATCATTCAAATTTAAAGGGTGAATCTGATAACGCCTCTCTTCTTCCTCCGCATCGAGAATTTCATTACAAGCTTCGTAAGCATACAAACATTGATCGGTGTCTACCCCAGCCTCGTAAGGAGACATGCAAGATGTAGCAGATTCAATATGGGAACTCTGCTCTTTTGAAACGTTGGAAGGGCTTAGTTCTTCATTCTTTTCATTCTCAACGCCACTGGTATTCCTGCCTGGAGAGGAGATGGGGCTGTTATCTTCATCAATATCGCGATCATCATCCAGAAGTTTCTCAGAGTTATGACCTAAAGGTGATCCAATTCCAGACCCAGCACAAGAAGGAACGATACCATTTGCAAGTTGTGAATCAGCGTCACAAGAAAACAGTGAGGAGCTTTTCGGACTTGCAAGCGTCTCATCTTCCACGACCAAAGCCTCATCTGTATTTTGAGACGACGAGATTCCTTCTGAATTCTCAGAAGCTTCGCGAGTTGTGGAGTCTAAGCGAGTGTCTGTCTCGTGAGTCCCACCAGTGCGAGCGTCTGTTTCGAAAGGGGCAGCCTCATCACCAGCCCCCCCGTCATCCACAGGATCCTCAGGACTGTCCGTGTCCAAACTCCGGCTGCTTCTGCTGCTGCGTCCTGCTGCAATCACGGTGATGCGGCCAGAAGATTCGGTGCACACGCTCCCGTCGTCAGTTTCCATCTCGTAACCATCTTCCCGGGAACTCGTAGACCGCAGAGGAGACCCAAAATCTAACGTGGCTTTATTTCTTTCAGCAAGGAATTTCATGCCTGACAATTTCTCAGGAGAACTTTCACGCCAAGTCCTACGTCCCTGATGTGACGTAATTTCGTGGGTTATTATTTGCGATTCTAAGCTTTCGATGATGTCGTTGATATCACTGGGCCGGTCGGTCTCAGAAGGACGCTCGTCGACAACCACAGGAGCAGCGTGACTAGATACGCGTATTCTAGGCGAGGTAATGCTACCTCGTTCAATCACGAGAACCTCTTCTTCAGAATCGCTAAAAGAGTCTTCACATCTGCCGTACATGGAACTGTTATTCTGGGACACAAGAGAACCGCAGCTTTCAGTGCCCTGCTGCTGTGGCATCTCAGCATCACCGTCGCTGGAGAGGCTACATGAGAACTCCAGCGAGCTCCCGGGAGTCGTGTTCGAGGAAAGAGAATACGTGACGTTTTCCAGCGCAGCATCTTTCAAACTGGAATTTTCACTTAGGTCGTTCTCAGCGACGGGATTTACAAGCCCAAGGGTAGAGACTTCTCCGACGCTCGTGAGACTTTGATCTGACAGCTTCTTCGTCTTCTCACCAGAACGAGATGGTGAGGCATCAGCAATGGCAGGTAACGATCCTTTTCTGGACTGGGACGCGGTGCCGCTTCGCGCGCTGCCGCTTCTGCTGCTACTGTTGCTGTTGCTGCACACGGGCGGCAGTTCGCTGGAATGTCTATTCGACGTCTTCTCTAGTAAAGTTTCAGACTTACGTACGCTTTCGTAACCTTTCGTAAATACGTTTTCGTGTACATGTGTTGAGACGTTCTCGTGCGTGACTGTTGTGGACCTGCTCAGATATTTTTTCCTACCAGACTTGCTCTTTTCTTCTTTTTGTCTCTGAAGATGAAGAAGTCGTTCTGAGAGACGAGGAGGTAGTTGGACCCTAGGGTTCTCACTGTATTCTTTTTGATCGTCAACGCTGACGAAGAAAGCTTGATTAGAAGTACAGCTCCTATTTGAACCTTCATCTTCTTCAAGGCTGTCATAATAAACGCTTTCATTGTCCGTGAACTGTTGCACTGTATGGTAACCGTTTCCGTCGCCGGATCTTGCTTGGTGGCCGTCTGTCTGGACGGCCGCATGGACAGCAACACAGCGGTTCACTATTTCATATTTCATGCTGTGGACGCTCGTATGCTTCGAAACCCACTCTTTCCTGTACATCTCTCTCTCTATTGGGACAGAACTATTATTGCTGCTGAATTTACTCGGCCCTAATTCATGTAATAAAGGGCTTGTACTGAAGACATTTTCAGTATCGCTCTGAAGTACCTTGCTAAGCTGGTGACTCCACTTGTCCACGACGGCTCTTTGAGGCTGCGGCTCACTGGTCGCACTGACACGGTCAGAGGATGAGAGCGATAAGGACGTGGGCACCAGGATAAGATTATTCGTGTCTTCCAAATTGCTCAGCGTGGAAATGGTTTCGTACACCACAGCAGAGCTCACGCACTTGAACTCATTGAGGTCAGGCATGGACCGTCGCCGGTTAAGTTTGGGCTTCTCCACTAGAAGAAGCCTAGAATCTGGAACGGGCAAGTACTCCATCTTGGATCGGCCCGAGCGCCTCAAGACGGACGCGTCCGCGACTCGAAAACTTTTTCGTAACGCCTCAGTGGTGCCGGTTTTGACAGGACCTTCTTGAAACAAGTGGAGATTTTTGAGCTTGTCCTTCCTGCCGAGTTGCTGCAGTCTGCGCAGCTCTGCGGGGGAGCGAGTTGGGTACGGCTTCTGGTTCTCCCGGATGACCGACGGCGGGTCCCACGAAGCGTCCCTCACGGAGTCCTCGGCCTTAAATTTATGGCAGAGGCGGTAGATGCGGCCCTCCGGAGTGCGGCCGGGAGGAGCAACTTTGGACTGAGGAAGTCTTTTCAGAAAAGATTTACCGTCACGGCAGGTTGTCTCCTCCGATGTTAATCTGGTGGAAGAAAGTAACACGTTCACTGAAGAAGTCCTAGAAATCTCGGCTGAGCTCACATTTACTGAAGTGTACAATGCATGCCTGGGACACACGGTCCCACGTGCAGCATGGCAGCATGTCCTGGGACGTGCAGCATGGCAGCATGTCCTGGGACGTGCTGTCTCACACGACTCCTATGCTACTCAACAGGGAATGTACAGGGTCATATACTCCTAATCGGTGCACAGGAGTTAATCCTAGCATGACCAACTTATTTGTCTAATTGTACGAAATATTGCGTAAAGAGTGGTTAGAATCTCATGCACTTTTGTGCAGATTCACCCTAGTTTTGAACGATTTAATCAGAATTTAAGACTGAATTACATGAATTCCAGCTTTCCGCCGGCCGAAAGCTGGACAATGTAGAGTTAAGAAGTTTCCCT
This sequence comes from Orchestia grillus, assembly GCA_014899125.1. Taxonomy (NCBI): domain Eukaryota; kingdom Metazoa; phylum Arthropoda; class Malacostraca; order Amphipoda; family Talitridae; genus Orchestia; species Orchestia grillus. Next base: position 1,140 of record VOMN01034072.1, on the reverse strand, counting down.
CGCGACTATTTTAGCATTGGACTCACAAGGGATTGCTCCGGCTCTTTTTAGCATTGGACTCACAAGGGATTGCTCCGGCTCTTGGCCACAGCGGCGTCCACGAGCCGGCGTCGAGCCGACAGATCTTCGCTGGAGGCGGACTCTCCGCATCCGCTGATGTCGTCCTCCGCGAACTGCGGACAGTCTCCTCCACGGCCCGTCCGGACCAAGTTCGGAACGGACTGACTTGACTGAGGAGCAGGACTGCTCGAAGCGGAACGAGGGGACTGCGGAGAGTGTGATGATCTGCACGGAAACGGATTTTTTGAGTTCCGAACTCGTAAGTTCCGGAAACTTTCTCGAAATTTAACCCTTCACGGTGCACGTGGACTCCAAAATCCCCTTTCATAAAAATACAGCTCGTATTTCATAAAAAGCTGAATGCTGCTTCATCGCGAAAATAATTTGGAAGGTAACGGGTTAACTATGTAGCTTGCATTTATTTCAGAGTATACAAAAGATTCAATGTTCAATTTTGACCATTAGTGAGCTCAGTAGTGCACGGAATGGCTTTATCTGGGGCTCTAGTCCAGTCCTCATGGTTCCTTATCCGAGAGAATGTCAGCGTATGTACGACACCAAGCATAAATGGGACCGAGGCGGAGGTGCCCGGGTGGTGCTAAAAGGGTGAAGATCAGATTATTGGTTAGTTTGAAGCGCCCTGGCTACATAGAACGCCATCTCGAGAGAGCAGAAACAAGGAGCCATTTAGTATAGACTTTAGTATACGTGGAATCTATGCTAAGGTGCGTTCCCACACAACATTCTCTGGTCATAGAAACAGCAAGTTAAGAAAAGATAAAAATAACCAGCTAAAAAGGCATTACAATGGAAAGAAGCAGAGTGGGTACGAAAGATAGAAGTCCAGAATGCCTAGCTAGAGCTGAAATAATCTCGCAGTGTACCACAGAGGATGTTTGTCACCATAGCATGAGATAAACATACCCAGTTAACTAAACCCTGTTGCCTATGGCTTGTTGCAAGGAGCAGCACAGTGCAGGAAGCAAAGTGCAGGAAGCAGCACAGTGCAGGAAGCAGCACGGTGCAGGAAGCAGTACAGTGCAGGAAGCAGCACAGTGCAGGAAGCAGCACAGTGCAGGA
>VOMN01034061.1:0-24993 GCA_014899125.1 Orchestia grillus | reverse complement strand
TCCCCCCCCCCACATACACACACCGCTTGTCTTCTTCTCTGTATATCATCCCTCCCTTACCACAAGCTGCTCATCCCCATTAACCCCTACTTCCTGCCCTTTGCTTTCCCCACCCTCGTAACGTCCCCCGTCACTTGCCTGCCCCCCCAGAAAGCTGGCGACGTACACGTGTCCCTCGACGTCGGTGGTGAGGCCGTCAGGGAACCCAGGCAGGCCGTTCGCCTGGTAGTCGAAGAGGACCTGCTGGTGGCCTGCAGTCGTGAGAGGGAGAGAGAGGAATGAATTAAAGGCAGCTACTCGTATAGCAGTCAGCAGAATTCGTCCTCTACATATTGCTTTCTTCCAGTCTTTGCCTGTTTGCATGTATGCAAAAACATAATATGAACAGTCTGTTATCAATTTTCGGGAAGGATTAATGTTTTCACCCTTTAATTTAAACTTTGCAGCTTGAATAATTTGCAATTTCAAGATGAAATAACTGCAACGTGTAACATTCTAACTTCAATTCAATGAGCAATAATTTATTTAGTATATTTCTAGTAGATGATAGCAACTGTAATGTGATGCAAGATCGAGTAAGCACGTACTTCACTCACCTGTAGCGCGTCTTGCGCTCACAAAAGATACAAAGACCCGCTGATCAGCTAGGACACTAAGAGTGATCGCTAAAAGTCACTAGTGAAGGGGTTAAGACTCGTTAATCAAGCCATTATAGGCCACTGCTCGTAGTAAACTCATCAGGTCATTTACAGTCGCTGATCAAATCTCTGATGTCACACTGATGAACCGACTCACTGATGATCCCGGAGGCATCGTCGTAGTCAAAGCTGTACACTTTGTATTCAGGGCTGTCGATGTAGTAGAACTTGGACAGATCCGAGTTCCAGCCTAGGCCGTTGGAGAGTGTTACCTGCAGGCAGGATCAATTTAGAAGTACGCCAATAAATTCTACCACGATATCGAACAGCTAAGTTTGGCCACATTCATACTCCACATAGTCCATGCAAAAAGCTATCTTCCTGCTCAAAACATAAAATTCTAGGCCTCAATTCTAGGCCTCGTCTCGTACGTAGTATGTGTCACTGCAAGCTCAGCCTATTTCTGTCCACTAATTCCCTCCTTGACGCACAGCCAAGGAATGCCCAGTCTCCAATGGATGTCCCTGATCGATCTCTGAATATTCAGTTGGTTTACCATATAAATTTACCAATTTACCCGATAAAGAATTGACTTACACGATGAAGGCTTAGTTTTAGAAGGACAACGAAGAAAATGTATCATTCCTAAAATATGTAGGTGATCTTAAGCTTCAATTAATACAATTTCATCAACACATACCATGCTAAAATTCAGCCACATGCAATTGGAGTCTGCATCTAGACAGACCACAGGAAAATGAAGTATGAAATTAACTTTGTTCTCAATTCAATTGAATTTGTCAAATGCTCACTTACCACCGTTAGTATGCAGGGAAGTTTTTGTTAAATAAAATATCGCTCTCAGCAAGAGATGTAACCGATTATTCGGTAAGAGGAGGACCGTACGTCTCCTGTAGCGAAGTTGCAGCTCTTTGGAAAAATTACCTGAATCCCTGACGGAGCTGAGCGACCAGCTGTTGGTGAGGGCACTAGTGTGTACTTTGATGTGTTAGGAGTAGTGTGTACTTTGGTGTGTTAGGAGTAGTGTATAGTTTGGTGTGTTAGGAGTAGTGTATAGTTTGGTGTGTTAGGAGTAGTGTGTACTTTGGCGTACTAGGAGTAGTATGTACTTCGGCGTGCTAGAAGTAGTGTGTACTTTGGCGTGTTAGGAGTAATGTGCACTTTGGTGTGCTGAGAGTAGTGTGTACTTTGGTGTGCTGGGAGTAGTGTGTACTTTGGCGTGTTAGGAGTAGTGTGTACTTTGGCGTGTTAGGAGTAGTGTGTACTTTGGCGTGCTAGGAGCAGTGTGTACTTTGGTGTGCTACGAATAGTGTGTACTTTGGTGTGCTGGGAGTAGTGTGTACTTTGGTGTGCTACGAGTAGTGTGTACTTTGGTATGGTAGGAGTAGTACATAATTTGACGTGCCGAGGATAGCGTCTGGCGGTTGAGTCGATGTAGAGTCCCTGCAGGCGAGTCCCTGGAGTCAGTTTTCAGAGTCCCAACATCGCACTCGCGCTTGTAATAATAAACGTAACGCGGTCATCCAGCAGTTGCCTGACGACAACCCAGTTGTGTGCTGAGCTGTGTACGCTTTTATGATGATGTGTTGTTAAGCTCCGTTCAGTAAAATGATCTCAGCGGTTACTGGAAGTGCGAGGACTACTGAAGTAAATTTAGTTAAACTTGAACACTACCAGCCACTCTACCTCTTGATCACTTCCAGTCGTGGAAACTCTAAACGCGCGTTGCTTGAATCTTATAACCCTTGGACGCTGGTGTATGTTGCTATGGGTGGATACATATATAAATTTTCCCATGTAAGACTCGCATTTTGATACCACGGAGTTACACGTGGTGTGCATCAGTTAAGTGGCAGTTAATGAGCGACGCACCTGCGGCAGCACGACGGAGGGTTGGAGGTCGTGCGAGAGGCGGTAGAGTGCGCCCTGCCCGGGGGTTGCCTTCCCCCTGCCAATAATCTTGCCCATTGAGCCTGTGAAGCAATAATACCAAATTTCATAGCTCCTGAGAACTTATGTTTCATCAATAGAAAATCCCTTGAAATGAGGTTGATTTATAATTTTGCTTGTTTCTTTATTTCCTGGTTAGTACGAAGCTCAGTAATGCGACTCAGGTCACGTTCCATCACTTTCAAGCTTGGGATTTACTGCTATCTCTCTTGTTCCACGGATCTCAGTCAACACGCCCATTTATGTTCTAAATTTTTGTCATCCGCCATTCTTAAAATGAGACATCGCGACCCACCAATCCAGAGCCGTCCCTGCGGGTCGCATTTGCCGTCGTTCAGACAGTTGTCCTCCTTGTCGCCGTCAACGGAGGCGAAGATGACAAGTTTGGTCTCGGAGGAGTCGGGGTCCGAAGTCTTCCACTCGACAAGTCCGATATCTCGACCCACGCTCACCAGCAGCAGGTCTGGATGGCCCTCGACCAGGACTGCCATCGACAGCCTTGAGCCTGACGAGGTCGGATCTGTAGGTTCATCAAAAAGACAATCGCATGTTAAATGACTGATGATCGATCTCACACACCTGCGGAGGAGTGCGTCACCTTTTTTGAGGAGGTGCTCACGGCTGCACCTCTGCTCTGGGCGGAAGAGAGTCTGGTGGCGCAATTTTCTGATCTTCTCGTCTTCGGCAACTTCTACAGCCTAACTTGCCGTATCGGGGGCGATCATAACCTCAGATTTCGATTGTTGATCAAAAATAAAAAATAATTGAATACAATAAGTAGCCTTCACGCCGGTTTCTAAATTACTTCAGTCTATTTCGGCCCGATTAGTTTATTTTGAAAACTGAGTGTTTGGTGCAAACGAATATTTGTGGCGGAACACATTTCGTATTCACTTACAAGAAAAAGAGCTACAGACTATGATACCCGTATCACAATAATTCAAATCAATTTCTAAAAGTGAATATAGAGAAAGAGGTAAATGGCACCGCATTAGTATAAATTGTATATGATAGCGAAAGTAGGTTCTCAATAAGCGATTTCAAATATTCGGCCGCAGCATTCGAGGCATCAGTAGATCACAGACAAACATATAAATTGGGGAATGAAAAAACGTATTTTTTTCTATTGCAAATGTTGGAAGCTTATGATGCACTGCTGAATTCCAAATAAAGCATCCCACGTAAATTCATACTAAACAATATATATCGTTTAGATTATATGCTACGCATAGACCATTCTAATCAAACTCTGAAGGAGTGGTCATGTTTGTGCAGAGTATAGAGCTGTCTCCTCTGCACTACAGCGCTGTCCCTTGCCAGCCGAGGCAGAGCGCAGCCCAGTCTGGGCGACCCTGGCGTTTGACCCAGACTCGGCGCTGTCTGGGCGGCCCTGGCCATAGCCCCAGACTCGGTGCTGTCGACTGCTGCCTGGCTGTTACAATGTGTGCACGTGGCAGATAAACGCCCCAATTGAGTGCAATGTACAAATGTACACGTACACGTACAAATGATGTAATATTTACGAAAACCAAAAGTATTGAGTGCAACACACGTACAAATGATGTAATATTTACGACAACCAAAGGTGCTGAGTGCAACACACGCACATATGATGTAATATTTACGACAACCAAAGGTGCTGAGCGTAACACACGTACAAATGATGTAATATTTACGACAACCAAAGATACAGAGCGCGCCACCAGCACAGATGATGTCAAACGTGCGACAATTAAACACAGGAGCTCGAGCTCCGTCGGCCGGGACCTGAGCGAGGCTGAAGGTCAGGCGCAACGGGACACAATCTCTGCTCTTTGGAAACACAAAAATGTCACTAAAATAGAAATTCTAATCGATATAAACTCGTTTTAACTCTTTTTCCGAGAGATATGTGGTACAGCGGCCGCATTCAGTGTGTAGTAGTAGTAGTAGAAGTAGTAGTAGTAGTAGTAGTAGTAGTAGTAGTAGTAGTAGTAGTAATAGTAGAAGCAGTAGTAGAAGTAGTAGTAGTAGTAGTAGTAGTAATAGTAGTAGTAGTAAGGATAGCAGCACCTCAGTGACTCAGACTATTCTGCACCGAAAGAGAAGGCACCATTAAGTATGGACTCTGGAGAACGGGGAATCTCTGCACAAGGTGTGTTCCCACATAAGATCCCCTGCGAATCGAAAGAACAAGTTAAAAATGAAGAAGAAGAAGAAAGATAGAGAATCATCAGTACAGAAGCCATGAAAATGGAAAGAAACTGGGCACGAAATATAGAAGTTCCGAAGGCCTAGTTAAAGCTGTGGTAACCTAAGAATATCCGCCTGGGGATGCTAGTCCCCATAGCATAAGATAGACGAACCTTACTAACCTAACCCTATTTCCTATGGCCTATCTTTTTCCCCAGAGGGTATTCCGTATTCCATGGAAGTAAAACAATTCGACAATAAATTCTGAATTTTTTTCCGAGTTTGTCAGGGATATCTGAGAATTTCTACATTCACGAAGTCGGACGGAGGTCATGGAACACGGATGCATATTTCCCAATGGTGCCTTCAATATGTTCATTCCAATTCAACTGTGAATTTTAACTCAGCTAAGGCTGTGGTAGCTCACCAGCTCATGCACCAAACTATTATCCAGCTACTGAGGTTGGAACGAGGCAGGGTGCCCGAGCCCATTCGTAGTGACCATGACTATAATTGAATTAGTCACTTCTTTAATCGGTAAAGATTTATAGGCTTTTTTAGATAATTCTGAAATTACGTGTGTTACGTGGTATTCTAGGCATTTTCAGAATTATGGTCTTTAATTTGCGCCGAACATTCTTTATTCCCTGGTATTCCCGTTTAAAGCAAAACGAAGAGCGAAAGAGGGAAATTTCTTAGATTTCATTGAAGACATCAGAGTCACAATACTCGGACCATAGGAATGGCGCGGATGTTCTCCGTCAGCACCCAGCCTCCTTTGCTCGACCCAACTGTCCCCTGAGGAATTGAGGAGGATCACAGCATAAGGGAGTAATAATGAGGTCGAAGAAAAACCACAACTTGGAGCTGAACGTTAATAAGCTCCGGGGATAAAATTTAGTCACCTGTTACTAATATGGTGTAGGACCTCCACAAGCACGAACAGCGGAAACGATTCTGCGCGACATTGAGTCTACAAGTGTCCTAATGTACGATCTTAAACCCTTGCTGCATCAGTTGACACAGTGCAGACACAGCTAGTTCGTAGATCTTCTCGAGGTCAAACTTGTTTTTCAAGGATATCCTATAAATTTTCTATTGGTTTTATGTTTGGGGACTTAGCTGGCCTTTCTACTGCCTGGCATATCCTGAAGGACTGTTATACCAATAGATGACAGTTCTAGCTCGATGTACCTGGCAATTTCTATCCTGAGAGATAGCCAAAGCAACATGCCGTTCTTGATTCAGGTATTGTGAAAATGGCATAACTTGGTTATCTCGGAGCTCAAAGTAGCTATGCTGGTCCTGTTTGACAGATACTTCAACTAAAGGACTAGCTTCTCCGTAGGTGAAACAGCCCCAAAGCTTGACAGACCTTCCTTTTTGTATCGCCCCTTGCATACTGGCTTAATTTAAAGCTTCATGATGTCCTTGATAAACGCGACGGCAGACATCAATGCATAGAGATAAAATTGTGATTCATCTGACTGCAAGCCACTTCTAGACACCTCTACAGGCTAATGTGCATGTGCTTTGGCCCAGTTTAAACGAGTTGTCTCGTGGGCAGGAGTTAACATCGGCCGCTTACGGGCCACTCTGCTCCATATGTCCATTGCATGGATTTCCCTACGGAGAGTTCGTTCAGAAACAGCAGGAGAAGGGCCATCATTGAGGTCTCGCAGTAGTTCCATCCTCGATGCACAGCGATTCCGGTCACTAATTTTTGACACACGGCTGCCACCGTCCCTATCGGTGAGAAGTCTTTTCCGACCACAATTTCAACTAGAATTTCTGTAAGTGACGGATTGTTTCCATGGTTGGTAGACCTGTATAACAGTGCAGGATGAAACACCAACGAATTCCGTCACTTCCTTCACTCGGTGCGTCTTAGCCTTACCAAATTAAACAGCCCATAATTGCCATTACGAAACGTCTTGCTTTCGTCCCATCGTTGTAAGGCAACTAAGGAGCATTTCCATACCATGTCGGCTTTGAATAAAGACTAATGTTTGTTCAGTACTTGCACATAACGCACACTTCAGTTTCAGCTTTGAAAACTGATTAATGTACGTAGTAGATAACTGGACCTCGAAAAATAATAGGTGATTAATTTTTTTTCGTGGGAGCTTACCTCCATCTATGTTAGTAACGATGCCATGCTTTCACGCTTAGTACTTACGGACTTTGAGGGTCTGATGGCGGCCCGTGGTGAGGAAGTAGCGATGGAGGACAGCGGTGGTAATGTCAACGTAGAGCAGCGCCCCCCTCTGGTCGTCCCACTGGGGGCCCTCCCCCAGCTCCGTTACGGGCAGGGATGCAATGCGCGACACCTGGACTGGGCTGGCCATGACGCACCACGTCTGCGGACTGTCACAAGTTCCTGAAGCATACAGTTTCCATCCATTTAATGACAAGTTTATGTGTACCATGCAACGCAGTTGGCTATGGTAGCAAAATAGAGAAGCACGGGTGTAAAGACCGTATCCCTTTGTGAAAAAGGCGAAATAAAAAATCTCATTTTTATCGTAGAAAACCATAACGATCGTTTGTTAATTGTAAAAATTTAAAGACTCCTATCACTAGCCATGATGATAAAAGCATGCTGCACTTCTCAGCCGCTTTAGAGGTAGAAAGTTAATTCAAAACAATTTTGAATTTGAAAGCAGAGATAACAGTCAGACTCAATAGAAAGCAGGTAACAGTCTTGAGGTGAAAGCATTTTTAATTGTTCATCACAAGTTGTTGTTTGAGTGCTAGAGTTATGTACTAGGCTGAAGCTCGGGGTGGATGATCGAGTAACGCAATCAATTTCTTTTGAAAGAGTTTTGAATGAAAGTATGTAATTGTATCGTAAATTACTATATTGATATCCCAGGTGCATTTTCTGGTCAGCTTTCTGTGAATTCATGCAACTCATTTACAGATAGTTTTTAAATTCCACAATACTGATATTTTCTCGATTTCTTCCCCTCGAGTTGACTTTCTCACAGCAGCCCACAAAGTAAAGTGCCCTGGCTGCCACTACGAGGGCTGCCCAACAGAACAGGCTGTACGGGCCACCCCTAGCACTCAGTGGCACAGGCACTGTGACCCTGCTGCAGGAGGCGGACTGCAGATAGCCCTGCGTTATCTGCACCACCACATCTCTCTATCAATCTCTAAATTATCTGCCTCTGCTCGTACATATCTCTATCATCCTCTCAATTATCACACTCGCGCCTGCCGGCAAATTGAAAAAAGACGCGTCGCAATTTTTAGGTTCAGGTATCTGTCCGTTTGTTGTTCTAAGAGTTCTAAAAGTTCGTTCGAGAATATCGATATCGAGGAATGGTTTCACAAATGAATATGAACAGTTTTACCTATTTTTTTTATTCGTGTAAACATATTTTTTGTTTCTGGGCCCAGCAAACGCTCATCTTCTTTCACGCGCCAGGACAACATTCTCCCGATTCCGCAGTCACACCTTACTCGTCGTTTTTTAAGAAGTCGATGGAAAAAAATGCTCCTGCTGCTACTTTATTAGTCAAATATGCTTTCATTTTGATTCAGTCTAATAAATTCTGCAATGTTACGAAACTGTCCTCAACTTTTATAGTTTTAAGCTTAAAGTACTATTCATTAATAGGGATACTTGAATGTACAGCACAAGGAAATGATTTCATATTCACTCAACGAGTGATCGCTTTTAAAACATTTTGTTCAAAGGGTCGAAAGGGAGTAACTCTCGGGAGCTACACCAATCAAGTATCACGTAGCTGCTGTAGAAGAGCCTGCTTGCCGCGTCTGCTTTACAAAAACGTAGGCTGCATCTTCAAAATCAAAAGCAAAACATTTTAACCAACGCTTAATTCTGGAAATGCTGCTTAAAAATTATGAACTTCTTTTGGTACGAGTAAAGATGTATAAGAAGCTAATACTTTCTCAGATTCCGCTGAACTACGAGTAAAGCCGCAGTTTCACGTGCATGCCGAATGCAGGTAATCTCCTCTGCAGTCACTATCAGCACTCCAGGATAACGAGCTTAAAAACAAAAATTATGCACATTTCGTTTTGCTCTAAGGGTCCCTAACTCGCCTGACAAGCATGTTGTAAAGCAGTATATTCGAGCGTGGGTTTCAATTAGCAGTGTTCATGAACTCGGTCACATATCTGCCAACAGACGTATGTAGGTAGACCAGGCATAACTGGTTCACGGCAGACTTACGCTCTAGTGTTGAGATAAGCTCGACACTGTGAACCCGCCGCTCATCATACGGTAGCTGATAAGCGCTCGCTGCATCAAGCCCTGCGCCTCATGTCAAGCCGTCGGGACATGTTTGTGAGCACGTGAGGAGGTAACACAATGATGCATGATGACCAGGACAATCTTTCAAATTTATGCAGGTTCAACGGAACGACGTTGAATCGATATATTCCTGAATGCAAGTTTGTTTGCAGCCACTTTACACTTGCATTTCTAGTACCTTGCATCTCTCAGTCGAGGGGCTACTCTTGAAATTATTCTCGTTTCAAACCTACGTAGCCGGGAGGACATCGAGTGCCAGCAGTAATGACTTATGGCATGCGTAGTGGACGCACGCCGCAGCTCACACGTTCCTGATAAACCACGTCGTGTTTTATACTTGGAAGACATGCAAGTATTGAGCACAGAGAGCTCTCGGAATATTACAAGGACGAGCGAAGAATTAGCTGAGCAAGGCCGTGACCACGGAAGACTGCCCACGCTTTCACCGCTGATGTTTGCGAGGAAATTATCAGTGGTCAGGTCTAGCTATAGCAATTTCTTAATAAATGCTCTCTGTGGATTTCCCTGCCTTGAGGATGAGAATAAATGCTGCCAGTTGGCAGAGAACGCCAAATTGTATCCAGTATTCGGGCAGAGAACTTGAGGATCTGTCGAATACGTTCCTGGGCTTGCATTACTTTGTGTGTTTGTGAGCTTTTAAGATTAAATATCTGTTTGGGTCGTTACTCAAGAAAAACAGGGCTTTGCGGGGAAACAATATTACAAAGTTGGGTTCCTAAGAAAATAAAATTATGCTTTTTGTAATAATTTCGACAGGAAGCGCTGAGAGCTCAATTTAATTTGAGTTGGTTCGCAGGCTTAGAAAATTTATGATAATTAAAGTTGAAAAAGTTTTAATACATCTTTTACCATCGGCTTTATTTTGAGAAAACTCAATATATATCGGCAACTTATTTTACCAAGATTACTTAATTTCACTTACTAAAATTGGGAAAAAAGTGCTTTTATGAAATATTTGTGGCAGACATTCATGTATTCAAGTTGTGTGATTTTGCCGTTCATAACCTGCGCGTTGCTTCAATTTACGCTTCATGGTTTTACACGCGCTCAGAGGAGGCGTAGGGCAGGCTGGGCCCATGTAACATTGGACCTCAAGCACAAGAAAAGAATAGAAAAACAAATAGAAAGGCTGTCGACAATTTCTTGTCTAAATTGTGCGAAAGCATACCAATGAGTACCCAATATACGTTAAGCTGTAGCAGCAATTATTTCAATTGTTCGATTTCAGTTTCTTTAGAGAAAATGCAATAAAGTTGTACATTAGAAATGACCAGTAGACCTTCACATACCGCTAGGCGTAACAATTCTCAAGGACCAAGAACAAGCGCAGGAGGCACAGACTCAGGCGAATGTTTGTTATGTTTTTCTGAAATCCCCAGAAAATTCGGTGCCTAAAGCTGACCTTCCAGATGAAATTTTCATGAGCATTTCCTTTTTCTTCTCCCGAAAAAGAAGCCTAAAAAGAATAGTTCGAAAGGCAGAGCAGCAACGAGTACGGACGACTGCATGAAAAAGTCGTCCTGCCAGCTGACCTGTGCAAGACGAGTGCCCTCACCAGACCCTGGGAGGGGGAACTGAGGGAACAGTTCTGCTTGTAGAGCCTCCGCTCGGCCGTGCAGGCCAACTTGTGTGCCGCACAACCATCTACGCGGTGATATTCGTGCTGTCGGTCGTCGCGAATTTTCTTTCTAATTCAACCCGACTGCCATGATTCAGATTTGGAGCTCGAAGCACGCGTGAAGTCGGCGGCAGACAAGGCCATTTTGAAACTAGCTGCTGCTGCTGCTTCATCATTTTATTCTTCGGCCACTTAATTATCTTGCTATGCTCGTTTTCCACCATTCTTCATAGAAATTCATTTTGTGTGCATTCGTAGGTACTCATAGTATCATTACTTACTGCAACCCGCATATACCTTCTTATGAGGTCTTTGCTCAGCCCCTTACCTGAGGAAATTTAATTCTGTTTATTGCGTGAAGCAACTCTGAAGTCAATGTACTTTTGAGATTCTGAACTTTAAATTTCAACTGAACTTAAAACCCATTTCGGTGTATATACATACAGCGTATTAAGGGAAAAAAGTTGCAAATTTTCACACAACTAGAAAGAGGCAAACTCGACACTTTTGCCTTTGGATAGCTTTGCGAAAAAAAATAGTTTTTGAGATATTGGATGAAAACGCTCAGACCTGTAAGCTCCAGATTGCTTCAGATCCCGCAGCAAGGTAACTTCTGACTTATCCTATTCGTTGCTGTTCATTCTCTATTCTGACATGGAAATGGCAACCTGAACCGCTTGAGAAACGTAGAAATGGCATACATGCATCTTGCTTATGGTGCTGCTTATGGTAACGGCGGACACCAGGCTGTACCAAGAGCGTTTTCCAAACCGTTACATACTTGATCGTAGAAGGTCTTCGAGTTTACACCAAAGGCTCCGTGGCAACGGAAGTTTTGAAATAACCCGAATAGATGCTAGTCATCAGAGGCGTGTAGATGTTGAGAAAGCAATGTATGACAATTTTGATCATAATCCAATAATCCATCAAACATTAAACAACTAATATCTCAAAAATCCCATTTTTTTACACAAAGTTTCATCGAGGCAAAAGAGTTTAGGGGACCACTTTCTGGTAGGTGTGAAATTTTGTGCCTCTTTTCCCTCACACTCTATACATGTGTATAATTCAAATTAAAAATTATAATACCAAGGGTTGTAGAAACATTTCCGTCTTTGAAAATTGTACTTCAGAAGTTTTGAGCATAACATTGCTCATCATGAGTGTAGTGAAATCTTTGAAAAAAATGGAATAGGGTATATACATTGAAATACAATTGATTGATGGTAATATTTATTGGTGTTCTCTAATATTTGGTGTTCGTATTTTGAATATCTCGTCTGAAATGGGGCAGTGAACGTGGACCTAGAACATATTGCAGTTCCAAGTGTTCCTTATGCTAAAAAGCCGACTGTTTTCTCTTACACTATTTACTTGATAAACTTAACTAAATCATTCAGCAGGACTCGGAGGCTATTTTTACCAAACTAGCCAAGAGTTGTACAGGAGTGGTTCTCATTGTTTTGCGATCTTTCACCGGTTATTACTAAACTTTTCGAACGGAAGATATTCTTTTATTGCTCCGTCCTCCAGTAGGGGTTAAGTGTCTCTTACTTCCTTATACTTTGTTGTAACAAGTGTTGAATTTTCCATGGAAAATTATAACTTAGCAATTATTATACTTAGCAATTATTATACCAAACTCAGTTTGGTCCAGCTTGGGCCCCAAATTAGCAGGTGATTCAGTGTAGTTAAGCTCGTGTTAAGTAGAATATTCTAAATTCACTTTAAATTCTAGGATGCTGGCTCTCCTAGGACTCTTTTCCTGAGGATGATGGGCGAGGACCTCATTGGTCAGTTTTGCATTCGTGCTACAAAAATTGTATCCCTCTTACGTAAGAAGGCTGGCATCCCTATTTTAAGTACGTAAACTTGCTACAATTCAAATTTCTGTGGTTAATTAGAAGGTAAAACATTAGACCTCAGTTTTTCTCATGTACGAGATTATATGCTGTGTAGTATCTTACAGAATTCCAACTCATTTTGTAAAACAGCAAACGTTTCGGTAAAGCCTCAAATAACTGATGTTGGTAATTAGTCACACTGATCATTTCTCAATACGGTAGAATGCTGAAAGTATTAAGTTGTTTGGAAAATAATGGCCGATTATAGGAGGTATATTTTAAATTAGTTTTACTAATGAATTTCTCGCGTATTTCAGATGGAGAATGGACATTACTGGTTCAACACATCATAAAATTTTCAATCAGCTCATTTCAAGAACAATAAGGCCATGAGCAATAAGGCCCGCAAAAGATTTGCGATTCCTTTCCCTGCACGAGTTCAAGATCGGCCACAATATTGCTCAGACTACAGCAAACATCTATAAGTCATGGAGATAAGGCACAACACGTGCCATCAATAAAGCATGGGGAGAAGGCACAACAAGTGCCATCAATACGATATAGAGAGAAGGCACAACAAGTGCCATCAATACGCTATAGAGAGAAGGCACAACAAGTGCCATCAATACGATATAGAGAGAAGGCACAATAAGTGAAGGTACAGAACGAAGATGGTTTTAAAAGTTTCCTGGTGGAGATGAGAGCACCAAAGAAGAAGACGGTAAGAAACGGCCACTCATTCTTCAGAGTGAAGATTTAAGAACGATTGTCGAGCAAAACTCGCGACAAAGTGTCAGGGAAATGTCACAGATACTCGGAGTCAGCATTTCAGTTGTGTCGGAGTATCTGAAGCAAATCAGCAAGGTCAAAAAGCTCGACACATGGGAACTCAAAAAGCTCTCAATGAACTCAAACTCAATGAACATCAAAGAGCAAGAATGACTTTACAAAAGCTCACAGCCTTGGGACATGAAGCTTTACCGCGTCCACCTTGTTTTCCTGATCTTTCTCTAACAGAATACAACTTTTTGAGCAATAAAACTTTCTGAGCCAAAAATAGGTCGAATCGGTCTTCAGGGATTTTTTAGCTTATAAATCACAAAATTTTTATCGACGCGGCACAAATGAGATTTCTGATAAATGGCAAAGATGAATGGCTGTTCAAGGTTCTTACTATGACGAATTTGAATGTCAAATGTCAGTTATTTGATTATTAAAAGATTTTTTAAAACGGCCATTATTTTCCGAACAAAGTGATAAAATTCTCAATACAAATGAAGTGTTAAGCCTCAGCGATGTCACTATCCTTCTTTGGTGGAACAATTCTTTAGAGAAGGGCTTCTATAAAAAATTCCTATGCTGAATTGTAAACTTCACTGACGCTGTGTTTTTAAGTAGGAATTAGACTCCGGAAACCTTTATCATCCTGCAATTTATTTTCTTCCCTTTTATTCCAACGCGCCCTGCACTGCGTAGCTAAATTCTGGCTCCTGAAAGCTTGAGGTCAAAAGATTTCTTGCTACTCGTGATAATCGAACCCAGGGGGTAAGATTTAAATGCTGTACTTGATATTTTCTCGGTCTGACAAATATTTTCATGGTCTGATAAATATTTTCATGCTTTGACGAGTATTTTCACGTTCTAACAAATATTTTCACACTCTGACCAATATTTTTACGTTGTGATACATATTTTCAACCTGTGACAAATATTTACAAGCGAGGGTCAAGGCTTACAAGCTCTGATCAGGACTTATATGTTGGAGCTAAGATTTACACGCTGCGGCTAAGATTTACACGCTGCGGCTAAGATTTACACGTTGTGGCTAAGATATACTCGCTAGAGGCAAAGTTAATTAACACACGTGCTGTAGTTGTCGTTGCCAAAATTATTTATTGCGAGCGATAGATTTGCCTTCAACCTGCGCCGTAAGATTCTCTCGTTGCCATGCGATCATCGCGCTGCTATCTCCGTCGATCATAGCACTGAACAAAGGTCAGACAGGCAACAAACACTCCAGAATTTCTAAATAAAGAAGCGCGAGAGAGAGGGAGAGATTTGCAAGTCGCTCCTGCATGCGCCGGCTAATTCAAAGTTGCTGCGTGCTTGCCTGCGCTGCTGGATGCCCTCACGGCGGCGCAGGACTCGCCCAGCGCTGATGCCTCCACTGGTGAGGGCAGAGCGAGGGCTGCGTGGGGCGGCGTGTGCGTGCGTCCGTACGTGCGTCGATATCCCTCGCTCGGGCCGTGGTTCGTGTTGCAGTCGAGCGCAGACCTCCCGGTGTGATGTGGCACGCTGCTGCTCCTTTCCCAATTATTGTACTTTATTGCTAAGTTATTGTGTGCTTTCCTGCTGTGCAAGACCTGCACGAGCATGTCGACGTGTGGTTGGTTTCTGTGCCGTGACCTCGTCAGCTGAGCTGCGGTGAGCCAGCAGCGTTCCAGAGGCCCCAGGTTCGGCTGACCTAAATCAGCGGGCAAGAATGGGTTCTTCGAGTTCGAACAGAACAGTGGGGCGCCTTTACTCTCAGAACTGCCAAGACGTTCATTTTTACGCCGGGTGGAAGGTTTTCAAGTAGAATTTCACGGACGGTAGTCGTGCATGAATAAAAGAAGGCTCGTTACACTTGCCAGGTCGCCCCACTGAGGGCTCTCGTGCTCGTGTGGAACTTCGCGATCATTCGTGCTCAGCCTGCCTTCCGTTCGCTGGAGCTGGTCTTCCTGGCAAGTGTTATCACCCCCACGCTTGTAACGCCTCCACATTAACCTTATGACCACTAATGCTGCTCGGTTATTTTGAAAAAAACCTAACAATTTCATTCCTGTACCCATATTTCTACACAAGTACCAAAAATGGTCCACAAAAGAGTAGTAGTACAGATTGCGCCGCTTCAGTGACTCGAGTTATGTTCAACTGAAAAAAAAGAAACCATTTAGTATGGGCTATCGAAAACGGGGTAATCTATGCACAAGGTGTTTTTCTAAATACGATCTCCAAGTGCATAGAGACAGCAAGTTAAGAATAAAGAAAAAGAAAAGACAAAGAAGAGGTAGCGAAGAAAGTGTAAAAATTGAAAGAAGCTGAGTGGATACGATGGACAGAAGTCTTGAAGGCTAATCCGTAGCTGAGGTAGCCTATCAATGTCTCCCGGTGCACACCAGTTTCTACAAATAAGTAAGACGAACGTAACTTTATCCTATTGCCTATCTGATGTACCCTGAGGGGAATAGACTAAATACAACCTTCAAACAGTCGAGGTTTGATTCTGCTAACTGAAGTATCCTGCAGATATTGAGGCACTCAGGTCAGTTGGATAGAAATGTATTCAAACTCATCTTTCCATTTATAGCAAAAATATCGCATTTGGTATAATTCACAAACTCTGATAATGATTTGAGTAGCATAAAAATGAGATTTTCATTTTCGTTCTTCTTTAAATTTCCACTGACAGAGTGGCACTCCTTCAAGGATCGTGTGGTAGAAAACTTGAGCATTCGTCAAGTCTGAGGCTTAGGATTTAGTCTCCTTTTGCTAAGAACATTCCCAGAGAGAGCGTCCCGGGGCGGACAGGCGAGGCGGTTGCCCGCAGCAGAACACAACTCCGATGTTGTGTGCTGGTGAGGCACAGTATGCCTCTTAACTTCCATAACTCTTCGATTCAAGTTTTTGCTCACTCTATCATTAATTTTGATTTGATTTCCGAATTAAAGCATATTGCTCAGAACATAAAGTATATCTGTTGGCCAAGACTCCCGTAGGTGATGGCATCACAAGTCCAAAGACAATAAAATATCAAATTCCCGGCTCCTGACATCCGTTGGCTCAACTTCTTTGACAACGTCTTTTCAAGAGCTAGCAAGTACCTTTAAATCAGGCCTCTTGGGTCCGCATTTTCATGAGGCCCTTCAAAACTGCTTTTTCATCATTTATAAACTTGGCTTAATCATTTGCATAAAGTTAAAACTCCTGGAATTCCCAACTCGATACTCGCGCTGAAAATCTATAAAGACTTTTCTGCAGATCTGGAACCAAACTTACGAGAATTAAACCATTTTCTTCAGAGCCTCCTCGGGCAAGAGCGGTTGAGGCACACATTCGGTCGCCCTGTGAGGGGCTGTGCGAGACGAACGCTTTCATGTTTCCTCTGATTGGGCGGAGGCGAGGCTGTCAGGGCTCGAATTTCTCTAATGTGAAAACGATGACAGTTGATAAAAGTTACCTTTAGTTAAAATTCTTCGTTTTGCCACTTAGGGCTTCGATAATTAATAAATGTTATTTATAATGAATAATCTGTTATCGCTTCTTTTCCAGATATGCACTAAGGTTCACCCTCATACTTACCTCTCTTTCTCTGTAACTCTAATCTTTCCAATTGATAGTGTTGTTATCCCTAAAATTGTTATTACAAGATCCGACTATTACGTTAAGTTGTTACTTTGTTGACAGTATTTATAAGAAAAACAACGAAAATACTAAGAAAAACGTAAAATTTGAGCCGCTTGTTGCTCGTTTTCAAGCTAGGCAGGTGTGGTCAGAGTGCTTTTCTTTCGCTAAGTAAAGAGGAGTTTATTGTTGACAGTGAAGTGATCCGAGTGAACAGTACACGGTGCGCGAACTTTGATGAATATTAAACTTTGAACATCTCGTACGTGCTCTGAACTCTGGTGATGCCATTTTCAAGTACGGGACACTGATTTGCGCTGTCCAAAGATGTATGACGACGACGACTCTGCCGACTGCGCCACAGCCTGTTGAAGCTACGGCTCCCTCAACCCTGCCCTCGCCACCTCGTCTTTCTGCGCCCCTGGGGAACATGTAACTCACTGAACCCACTGGCCAGCAAGATAGCCCACCCAGCCTCTCTGCACACCTTCCCCTTGACATCAAGTGAGTTCTCTTAACTGTTACTGCTAGCCCACCTGCAGTGCCCTCTTATACCAGCCCACCAGTGCCTTCTTATACCAGCCCACCAGCGCGTTCTTATACCAGCCCGCGAGCGCTTTTTTATACCAGCCTACCAGCGCTCTCTTATATACCAACCCACGAGCGCTCTTTTATACCAGCCCACCAGTGCCCTCTTATTCCAGCTCACCAGCGCCCTCTTATACCGGCCCACATGTGCCATTTTATACCAGCCCACCAGCGCCTTCTTATACCAGCCATCCAAACAGAGTTTCAATACAAAATCTCTCAAATAAAAATATTGGGCCTAGCCAGGAAGGTTGGTGGGTTCTACGTTTACAGTTTTACAGTGTAGAATCTGCAGGATACAGACACAGCTTACAAATCATAGAATATATTTTTCTGTGTGTTTGCTGAAAGTAATTTTGCAATCTCTTTATTTGCTAATTATTTTTAGATTTCTTTATTAGTAGATTTTCCCCCAAGTGCCGTCAGCTTGATTTAGCGGTAACAATTATTAAAATTTGTCCAAATTGGCCCATGAAGGCAGTTTTGCTTGGGCTAATTGCCTTCAACGAAAACTCGAACCCCAAAACAATTTTTCTAACAGGATCGATTTCCAACCCGTTTGAGCTGCTATCGCTTTGTGAAATTTAAAATCTTTTAAGGAGTAAACTTATCCTATGAAAGCTCATGTGCTTTTTTTTAGTAATATAAGTGTAATCAATTCCAGTTCTCAGAGACTCGTGTAGACAGAAGCTCTGTAGACAGCGGAGCAAATGTTATTGGTGTAGCTTCCAAGACGCGGCACTCGAGCGCCACACTGCGCAGTTCGTTTAGCATCAGCGCTCCGCAAACGAACCATTGCAAGTTTCTGCAGCAGCAACATTCGGGATGATGTTGGTCGCTTCTCCTCGGTGCTTCTTGGGGCTCGATGCACGTCCCTGTCATGCAAGGCTCTGTCATCAGAATCGCAGAGCGTTGCATTTACGCCGTGTATGTGAAATGCAGATAGATTTCAGCCTCCAGCTCTCAGAAAGATATTCTGGAAACAGAAGCTCAGATCCTGCAAGGTTCTCACCTCACCATGAGACTTGTGAATAAATCTTTCTGCAGCTCCAACTGTCATCTGCTTTTTCTGTTCCAATTGGAATAAATATCAAAATTTTTTTAGTTTTATCATGTGATGTGATTGCAGCTGGATTATATTCTTACAAGATATTGCTTAGCTCCCTCGCAGCCCACGAAGGATAGGAATTGTGAAATAAACGTGCAGTGGGAGGGAGGCGTGATAGAAACAGGACCAAAATTTTCAATGTTCAAGTTATTTCAAAATGGAAAAAAACGTTTTCAAAAAAGTTAAATAATATAATTTAAGTTGTAACGCTCTAGAATGTCATGCACGACATCAGTAGGAACTATTACCAAAATTATGTGTAAGTTTTTTTCGAAAAATAAATATTTATTTCCAGTTGACCTTTACACTACCGTCTGGAAATGAATGAAAACTTCGATTTATCATTACTCTGTCTGATCAAGGCAATTGGTTTCTCTTAAAATTCTTCAGTGCACGTGGATCATGAGTTCGATAAAATTAACACGGTCTAAAATTTTACATCACCGTGAGCATTTCCGGCCAGTGAGAGTGTCAGTGTACATTTGTGGTTCATGAGTCCATATGCCATTTTTCCTTGGTTATAAATTTATGGGAGGGAAATTTTTTCCAGTGCAATTTGGTGTTCTTTAGATGAAACGCTTGTTTCTGCGAATAACCATTGTTTGCTATAACTTCTCTGAATGGAAATTAACGTTCTCATACTTCGTCAGTGTTGGCACTGGCTACTTCATCTAAAAAATATTCAGCTTTAAGATGAGGCTGTTCTTGAACTTCTCATACCACTCTTTACTGGCACAAAATTACCTTCTTTATTCATTATTCATTCTGTTCTACATTAATTGTTTCATGGAAGGTAAAGCTTTAAAATAAACCATTCGTGCACATAGTGAAATACCTCTTTCTTGTCGGCTGCTAATCCATGACACTTCATTTGAATAATAGATTCACGCGGGAATATCATCTTCGAGACTTCACTGGGATGAGTGTGAAGGGATATCTTTAGCTTTTCATTCTATTTATTTAATGTTACTGTAGCATTGGATACGCTCGGACGCCAGCCAACTGCTGTGGCAGTTTCGTCGCTTGCGATTCCGTTAAGAATATTGAATTCCTGAGATATGCTAATTATTGCTTTTGTTCAGCCACGCTTCTTTTCAAATCTTTGTTACTTTCTTTCTTGTTTAAAAAAGATTCATTCATTTTAGAGGCTATCGTATTAAATTACGAGTAAAATCACAAAACTCTATATATAGATTACAGTATGTCTTTTCACTTCCAGCGTTTACATTACATTTGGTGAAGCAGAGGCAGCATCACCATTTCACTGACAAGCTTTACAGCTAGACGTGATCTGTGAATTTTTCCGTGTTATTCGAAACCCTGTCGCAAAAAAATGTATTTCGTGTATTATGAGAAACGTGTAAACACAGTCCGTTTATTAGGAAAGTCGCCTATTCCATGAACAGTGCGTTTTGCTTAACCATGCGAGCATGTTTTATCAAATTAAATATTTCGATAACGTTGATCGATCAAGGTTTCGAACAAGATTATATTCTGTCGTATAAAGTTTAATTCATTCTATCGAAATTGTACGTTCAGTAAAACCCTTGTAGTCATAATTGTCATTCTCTTTAAAATTCGTGAAACTATAGTAGTTCAACTGTTCCGTTAAATGATTCAAAATCACTCTGAATATCAATGCTAAAAATGGTTAAGAAATTTGCTCTTACTGAAGAAGATCGCGTTGAAATAACTTCAACGCTTAGAACTCGTATGTCAACACATGAAATATCCAAAAAGCTACGTCGTGACCAGCATGCTATGAAATCATTTGTGTTTTCTGGTAAAACATGCAAAAATACACCAGAAAGAGCTCATTTATCAAAGGTTTCTGTAAATGCTAGTAAAGTCAAGTTAGAAACTTCAAAAACTCTCCATTCTAGAAGTAAGAATATTTTTGAAGCGGCTGGTGCGCCAAAAGTTGATAAAGCCACCATGTGCCGGACCTTCAATACCTCCGCCGAAGTGAGGAGTCCCAAAAAAAGGCCAACCATTGAGCAAAGCAAACCGATCCAAAAGGTTTGGATGGTACCGAATTACATGAAGATCAATTTCAGCAATGTAATTTTTACTGATGAATCCCGTGCAACGCTCGATGGACATGAAGAATGGTCATCTGGCTAGCTGTCGAGTGATAGTTCAGCAAGAGTGTGCATTTTTCGAAAACAAGGTCTTAGGGGAGTCATTTAGGCAGGTATTCAAGGAAATGAGCTAATTGGCCCCCACCAACTACCGATGATTGAAACTGGATTCAAATTTATGTTGTAAACTCTTGGAGGACGCCTTTCCTCCCTGGTTTGACGATCAAGCAATAATGGAAAGAAGGTCTTCGAAATTTCAACAGGACAATGTACCTGTACATAAACAAAAGGACGGAACCAAATGGCCGTTAGATAAAGGATTCAAAGAGCCAATTTCATGGTGAGGTTTCTAAACAGTTTCGATTTGAATCCATCGAGAAAATTCTAGGTCCATTGTCAAGAGGAGGATTTATGCTGATGGCAAGCAACACTCAAGCTGAGGAGTGGTGTGAGAAGCAAATGAAAGTGCTTGTCAATCAATCGGACCATCTGACAGCATGATTGACATAAGCAGTTGACAGACGTCTCATTAGGCCATTGAAGAAGGGAAGAATCCATGTTTGTTCATAGCCGTCATTAAAAGTCTTAGTTGTTTTGTCATTCGATTATATCTTACCGTACTCAGTAATTGAGTAGAGAAATATATAATTCCATCGATAAAAAAACAATAAAAATGAAAATGACACTGATAGTTTCCTCTTCGTTTGCATTATCAACGTGAACGTTAATTTAGAACACGTATGCATGGATCATTAAATTTAGTAAATCTTGTTTCACTTGAACACGGAATTTAGAATAATAATACAAAAATAGCATACGCATTTCTGAAACTCGTATTTTTTTAAATCTTACATTTACAAGAAAATATTGTCCAAAAATTACTTTGCATAATCAAGCAAAACGCACTGCATGGAACACGCTTTTGCTCCGTGTTGTGTTTGCCGTGGCCGTGGAGGTCTAGCCAGCGGCGCTGGGGCTAAACTCTCCCTAATGCTTGAGAAGTGCTAGCCTTGGCGGCAGAGGCGGCGGCCAAGCAACGTTCCTCGATGACCCTCGGCTCGAGTCGGTCATTCATTTTCATATTTGATCAGCGGTCCAGGACGATGACGGATGGAAGACGGGATGTCTGATGGGGGAGGGGATCCTGAAGAGAGATGTAGAGTTAGCGCGGCTTCCTGTACAAAATGTTAGTTTTATGAACGCACCTCCTGCGGTACGCGCTGCCTCATGCAGAGGAAATGATTCTCAAATTATCTCAAAAGCAACCTGAAGGCGTTAGGCTTATGCTCAACACATAAATTGTATAACTGCATTACTCGACTACCCAAGCTCTCTAACTTCGACTACACAAATCGTCCAACTCCGATTACATAAATCTTCTAACTTTGACTATAGAAATTCTCTATCTCCGACTACGAGCACATAAATCTTCTAACTACATCAACATGAATCCTCTAACCAAACGTCAGAGGACTTCAAACGCGCAACTGATACCTTCATGGACCTAATTTAAGTCACAGCCAGGCTGATCTCGCCCTGCTCTTAGTGCTCAGCACCGACTCTTCAGGTGCCCTGAACTTTTAAGGAGTCACTGAATTTCCATCCTTTGACTCTCATTAATTTGAAAAATTTAAGTCACCTGAAATCAATAATGGTGAATGTAAGAGTTCGTAGTTTTTGCTCAAGTGGTCCTTGTCCGGTCGCTAGTTCGCCCTCGTGTTTGTTTGGGTGCGTATGTGCCGGAGGATGCTTGGCTCTACCACCTCACCTCCTCCGACCGCACACCCACAGCCCGCTGTTGATCGCCGGAGCTCGACGTCGACGACGCCTGTGCCACCTCAGAACAAGGCCGCAACGGCACAGTTCGTTTACAGTTGTCCTTTGCACTCGTGCAGGCATTTGCACTCATGCAGGCATTTGCACTCGTGCAGGCATTTGCACTCATGCAGGCATTTGCACTCGTGCGGGCATTTGCACTCGTGCGGGCATTTGCACTCGTGCAGGCATTTGCACTCGTGCAGGCATTTGCACTTGTGCAAGCATTGCACTCATGCTGGCATTTGCAATTACGTTTCTATTCGCAATCGTATTGACATTTGCATTCATGCTCCCACTTGCAATTAGATTGCCATCTACGGTCGTGTTGACATTTGCAGTCCTGCTGCTAGTAGTAATGATGTTGCCGTTTGCAGGCAGGTTGCCATACAAAGTCCGTTGACATGTACAGTCATGTTGGCATGTACAGTCATGTTGACATGTACAGTCGTATTACCATTTTGAAGTCTCTTCCTTTTCACGCTGATCAAGAGTGGCCAAACTTAGAGACTCCTCGATCGCTTCGGCGGCACAAGGCTCTCCAAATTGGTCTGAATTCGGCGCGTGCTCGGATGTTATTGCCCTCCTCTTGGCTTAGCGTTTCTCGTGCCTTATCCACTACGAAACCCGTCTGGCGGTGGGAATGTTGTGCCCTTGAAAGACAGAACTTCTTAGATTAAGAGTATAACACTCCGGTGATACAAGATTTCCGAAGACAATCTATTCTGAGCGACTTATCCCGTCATCCAACGCACTTAGCGCCTCGTACACATTGCTGACTTAGCTTTGAATTTTGAGGCAATCAGAATTAACGAAAGACGAGCTCGATTTCTAACAATGAACTTCTGGCACCGATTTGCAGTTGGGGTACTACCGCCTCACTCCCCACAGGCGGGCCGGGACGACTGAACGTCCTTTGAAGCTCGACCTCTGGGCGTATTTTATGTATCTGGGCTCGACTTCTGGGCGTACTTCATGTATCTGGGCTGCACTTCTGGGCTAATGATCGTACTTTGAAATAACTGCTCTTTCTTCATTGCTGTCTTGCATTGACCATTTGTCTCATGCGTCACGGGATTGAGCATAATTAAAGCACTTTTTAGTTAGAAACGTCGGCTGCACCTGTTGTGGTTAGTATCGTCCCTTCTATAGGCCACGTGTGTTTCAGAAAAGGAAGTTAGGAGGTACACAACCTATTACGGCAAAGTTAAGGTGAGTAGGTTTGAAGTTCAGATAAATAGACAGTTAAAGTGCCAGGGCTCAGGGACATAATCAGTGAAGAGGTAGAACTAACTGCAAGCTCTTGCGTAGTTTTTCAAACAATACAAGGGTGACATTTTTTGCTCATGCTGGAAATATAATAAAGAGAAGCCACACTCACACTTAACTTCCATCTAGAATAATCAGCTGATCACGGAATGGCTCCGTCAGACGTGTTCTTCCCCCAAGTCCAGGGCTGCAAGCCTCGGCTCCAGGGCGCCGCCCCACACACTTGGGTGTTCAGCACAAGCCTTCATGGAGCAAGCCGGCCGAGAACAAGGTGCATATTTTACGAAATGAGTGGGGCGGCTGCGTAGGTGCTGGGGGTACGGCTGTGTGGGTGCTGGGGGTACGGCTGTGTAGGTGCTGGGGGTACGGCTGTGNGAGGTACGGCTGTGTAGGTGCTGGGGGTACGGCTGTGTAGGTGATGGAGGTACGGCTGTGTAGGTGATGGAGGTAAGGCTGTGTAAGAGGTGGGGGTAAGGCTATTTGGGCGCTGTATCACAAAAAGTGCAATGCCTCACAGAGCGTCATTGCTTTCCTATTCCCGTATTAAGGTGCTGTCTTCCAGGGAGACTGGAAGGGAAAGGGAAAAGAGGGGAAGGGAGGGGGCGAGGCAGAGGTGTCGCTAGAGGGCACTGCTCGCTATTGGTATTCTGAAGCACTCTCCGTTGTTGGCAGGACTCCAGAATTCAGAATTGCGTGTTTCCTGAGTATTGTGAGTTCCTGCGCACCGCACTCCGGCAAGTGCGCACGGCGTGCTGGAGGCCGCCATCATTTGACGATGTCTCTGCCAGACGAGAATTTTATTTTCTCGCAGACCGTTCCTTGAGAGAAGCCTGGTACGCTAGGCGCAATGTCTCAGCACCTCTAACCCTGTCTCCTGCCCTGCCTCCAGCCCTACCTCCTGCCCTGCCTCCTGTGCTGCCTCCTGCCCTGCCTCCTGTGCTGCCTCCTGCCCTGCCTCCTGCATTACCTCCTGCATTGCTGCTAGCATCGGGTCCTACATTGCTGCCTGCATTGGCTCCTGCATTGCTGCCTGCATTGCTGCCTGCATTGCTGCCTGCATTGGTTCCTGCATTGCCTCCTGTATTGCCTCCTACCCTGACTCCTGCCCTGACTCCCGCCTCGCCTCCTACCCTGACTCCTGCCCTGACTCCTACCTTGCCTCCTGGCCTGTTTCCTGGCCTGCCTCCTGCCCCGGCTCCT
>VOMN01034054.1:0-15891 GCA_014899125.1 Orchestia grillus | reverse complement strand
CACTGCATTATCACTGCAATACTACTGCCACTGTATGACCGCTTGATCGTCCTTAATTCACCGGCGATACGTCCTTGATTTTTAATAGAGTAGCAGCTTAATAGCAAAATAATGTTTCGTCCCGTCAGTGACACTCTGATGATACGGACGGTAGATCACTGGGCCTCAGGAGGTGAACAAAGTGAGCACATAGTGTTATCATCATCACAAACATTGGCAAAAGTTCTTAGATATATTAAAATCAATTCTCTTGATTTAACATTTCCGTTGCTGCTTATGTGGAAAAACACTATATACACTCAACATGCATATCTGCGTCCTCATACCCACATCAACGTGTCCCCACAACGTACACACCAGCGTTAAATAATTCAAGCCTCGTAATAGAGGTCTTCGTTAGGTAGAATTTACCTCTGATACGCAGTCTCCCTTATGCCGGCCCGTACTCTTTTTCTCACGCCACGCTATAGATATCAGGTAACCAAACATTATTAGATTTATAATGCAAATAGTTTCTACTCATCTACGGTGACCGCAATTATTCTTATCCATTACTCTAATTTTATTTTGAGTACTGGCACTGTTTGACAAACAGGGAAATTGATGCAGTGATTATCATGATCATGCTAGGTGAGGCGGAGGAAAACTTTCATCTTGTACTCGCGCTGCCACACCCACCACAAGTGATCAAGAAAGGCGACCGACGTGACTGTCAGTCGATTAAAATTGACAAACATGAGCATGTCCAGCACGAAGCGCTTCGATCTGAAAAAGTGCTCGAGAGATGCCAATTTAGGTCCATTTAGAGATAGACTTCCGAAAATTCACAAAAACTATTGTAACAAATAAACCCTGCAGAAAATGCTAGGAAGAACCACTGAAAAAGAAAGGACTAAGTCTACAAGGTACTTGTATACTTATGTGGTCAGCCTTTGACCAGCCTAATTGAAAATTAAGAATGCATTACCGATGTGGTATGGACGAGCAAGCTCGAATTATAAGTCAAGATGTATCGCCGGCGAATCCCCTCTGAATCGCCGACGATTTGTCTACTTTTCAGACAACATTCTCGACCTCAACACGTCCGCGGCCATCCGTGTGCCTCAGCGATACCAGGTCCCTGTGTGGTCCAGTACGTCTACGATGGGTTAAATCACGGATGACCATCTGCGAATAATACACCCGTACTCGGCCGTACACAAATATGAGGGTACCTGGAGTACCTCAGGGCCGACCCAGCCGTTTCGCTCAATCGTCTCGTCTTTAAACTGCCGGTGATATACTTCTTCGATTTTCAAAAGAGGCATTCGTCCGCGAACTGGAGCTCTGGGACACTACTGAGGAAAAAGTTGACACTTTGTTGCTTTTATGTTCTAGGAATATAACAATTGATCGTACGAACTGACAAAAGGTTTTAGCCGCATGAAAGCTCGTGTGCCAGCTTACATGAAACATATACTTATGTACTCAATAACATTATTGCTACAAGTACAATGAAAATATTGGCTCGCAAAATTACTCCGTGTACTCGGCACAATGCCCGAGAGGCAAGCAGAGAAAGCTTCTCGGCAGATCTGAGTAATTACCTGTCAATCTGTCGGGATAAATAGAGTATCTGTCGGGCACGCCTCCGAGTGTCAATGCCATGGTGCAGCAAACATTTTGTATCGTACTTACAGGATGCTCCAAACTATAATACGAACAATTCCTGCAATGCTTTTTCTCCATTCAATTAAATTCATCTTTACGCTGCATAACTAACCAGAATAAATAAAAACAATTGGCCGAATAATTTTAACAGTTTTAGTTCTTCATTCGACAGAATTTTCCTCACGCCGAAAGCCAACAGGTAATGCGGCTCTAAATTCTCACTTGATCAAAGAAAGGCAGTATGTAGATCATGCGAAAATATGTTTCATATAATTCACTGATGTAATGATTGTTTCACTTCGTCTTCAGTTTTTCATCCATATAACTCTAAAAAATATACAGAGCAAACAGAATTGTTATTGCAGTACTTGGGTTAATAAAAAAATAACGTGATAGAAATTAATATCGACTGCTACGTACAATTTTCATAGGCTTATTTCATGCGTGCCGTAAGATTAGGCACAGATGGAAAATAGTTTTTGATAACTCCGAACCGCGATCGATAGGAAACTTTGCAAACAAACATTCGTCATAATAGCTAGAAAATTTTTATAAGGGTCGTGTCACTAATACTCAGCACTCCTTTAGTAACCTAATGACAGAGTTTTTTACAATCAATTTTGATGAAACAAATATTACACAAAGTCTTTCGACAGTTTTCTGTCTTGGTGCCGAAGAGAAGGCTAAGTGTACGCCGCAAGTATATGACCTGTATTCCTGGAATTTAGTAGCAGGAACTTCTAACAAATGATGCAGACATTACTGAGCAAAAAGTGCTTTTATACCGCAACGACGTCATCCCTAGCTCACGAACGCGGTGTTCCGCTGCAACGTGGCAGGAGAGATGCTGATGTCCAGCATCAAGAAGATAAAAAGTGGACATTCTTCACGTGAGGCAGACAGTTTGAAAGCCAAGGTGCGAGCTCTAAAGGCTAAAATTTACGAATGAAAATCCGGTCATTTTCAAGTTTTCTTGGTTGTTGTTAGGAGACATTATTGCCCTGGTAAAATAAGTCGCAAGCGAAAAATTTAGAGCTCGATTTTGCTACTGATCTTCGAGTTAATCTCCCACCAAAAAAAACTATGTCTCACATTTTCGTAAAAACTGTCGTTTGACCTCCAAATTTCGACGTATTTACACGTTCTTTTGCATAACCGAATTATCTTACTTCACAGAGAAGCTTTTACAGACAAAATAATGATAACTCATCTCGCAGTATTAAGACTTGAATGAGTAGAGACGTTGTAACTGTTTTCGGCCTAAATAAACATAGCAAACTTTAACCAGAGTTTGAAAAAATATTTAGCAATCCGTTGTAGAATGTTTGGGCTAAATCTCACTACGAACGTTTTCTATTCTCAACGACAAATTATGAGTTAAATCATTCAGTTTATTCACTGAATTGTCAAATTTGATATGATCATTAAAAACTAAAATAAAAACTAATATTTTTTTCTAGAGATCCTTTTGCGCCTTGAGTTTGTGAAACATTCTCTTATCCCTGCCGGTGTGATGAAAAAACTTACACTTACCGCGAGAAAAATAATTCAACGAGTAAGCTTTACGTATGTATCAAATCGCAATAAATTGCAGGAAAGATGTTTCACGCGTTCAACTCCGATACGTACCGGGAGCATTCCACTCTTCGATGGAATACATATCTTGCGTTCAGGTATGTGAGCAAAAGACTTTTGGAAATGTATATTAGCCTTCAAGCTTTTGTAAAATTCTTTAAACATCTATATTTTTTGAGAAATATTCATTAGGAAACAGCCCTAGTTGCACGCCAACACCGTCAAACTGCACCGAGATCTGGGGTGCCGTAGACGACCGTCCGTGTTTTCGAGCGCTAACGTTGACTAAACTGGAATTTATTAAGCTCTGTAAATATACAATCCTTCGTAGGCATCTACTCAAGTTAAGATAATTCATTTTTAGATTTTGATCACAATTTCATGATTAAAAATCCAATGCTTTTATGGAACAGCTGCCAATATTTTTAAACATTCAACCTCACTCCTAGTTTTTCCTTTGTCAAATTTATCTATCTATGAGAGTAATTTGTTAAGATCTTGAAGCAATATTCGAGGGGGAAAAAATTTATGTAGCATCCTATTGCTACGAATTATTCATTGCAATTGTTGGCCGACTAGGCTCAATCGATAATTGAACTTGCTCAACAGTGTTAGTCAGGCCCACTATGTACGGTTAGGCCACAAGTGCTGAAAGGAAAAGATTGATTTCCTTCATTTTTTAAGTTCACTTTGAAAGATCTAATCCTTCAGAACTCCAAGGGAAAGTGACAGAATCCTCGTTATTTTATTCTACCGAAATTCTTTTTAGAATTGCTCTCAAGAGGACCATAAAAGGATTCTACGATATGGCTTTTGCTTTTTCTGTGGGCTGTGCGAAGTCAGAATTTGTCTTTCGAAGCCGACCACAACTCTCTTGACTTCTTTTGTTCATTTGTGAGATGGCGGGGCGTTATTTGTTTTTAAGAACAAATAAGACAACCACTGGATCTTCCAAGCCATCTAAAAGACGCTTGATATTCATCAAGCTTCTTCTTCCTGTGAACTTTAAGAGACTTGTGTTTTACTTCCGTTAATTTTTGCCTTTTCGGACAACTTCTTTCACACTTTGGGAGCTTTAATTACTGAACTTCCACAAAATACTATAAAAAATTTGAAGATATAAGAGACACTAAACCAGTTGCTAACTTGGAGCAGTGTTGCGATATTCACAACCTTCACGTCTGTTCTAAGGCGAGCAGCAATTATGAGAGTCTCGAAAATTCTAAATGGTTCACCAAAAAGGAAAAATCTAGTGGAAACAAATTGTTTAGTTTTTTTGGATTGATGTTAAATGTTCCAAAGTCACAAGAATGCCGATGCTTGTGTAACATGTCAATTGCACAATGTACTGCTACTTCCAGCTTGGCATAACACAAAATCAGAGGGACAATTCTGTTCTAAAAACATTTCTATCACCAATGCCCTCGAGAAAATAACTGTTTTTAATATAAAAAATAAGTGAAATTGTTTCTATCTTAGATTATGAAAATGATAAAAGCCTACCGAGCTGAACGGGCTTAGGGCAAAATACTACTATTCTTGTACAAGTACAAGAATAATGAAGCAGCGCAGAAAAAAAAATTCCTTCAAAATTAGTTTAAGGACTGTTTCGGATTTGAAAAATATTTTGTCCTCAGAGAAATGAAAATACGTTGGCAGTAACTGTTAAAACTAATCCTAGAATGCATCCTCTTAGATTTATTTCAGAAGACGTTGTAACTTAAGAATGGAAGGAGTTGAAGGTTAAAAATATACATACGACTAAAATATAATTTTATTAAAGTTAAATACTTCATTACTATAACATAATAGCAATGCTGCCGTACGTTAAAATGGAAGAAATGAGAAAAAAAAGAAAAAAATTCTTACAATGACTGTAAAATGCACGGTCAGCTTCCCTCATGTAATGTGCTCATCACGTGATGCTAGCATTCTGTAAAGCACACCGCGTAACCCAAAGTTAAAGTACGGTAACATTGTGTGCCAGTAAGAACAACATATACGGTGCAACAGGTGGTTCAAAACAAGCTAATGCCAATGCAAAAAAACTAGTACTGGAGATTCAGCTCTTCATGATCATTGAACGGCTTGTAAACATGAAGAAAAGCCAAACGCACGACATCAGTCAATACAACTTTCAGGCGACTTAATAACATCCTCGTCTCGTTTTCGAAACCGTCCTCAGGCAGTAATGAGGTGAGTCCTGGGATGTTCATCATGGTATCCACATTAGCTGCCCTGAGAGCCACAACAATGTTGTTTGGATTCCTATTGAAGGCGTTCTCAACCCCGTTCCAGTCGTAATAGTCCAAAGGCTTCACATCAAGGGAACTCATGTCTACATACGACGTTACATTATTGAAGTGGTCGTAAAATTGTTCGCCAGCTGCTTTTGGGTTGACTGATCAGCAGGCGCGGGAACAAATTTCTGAGGAGAGACATTCGGCATGTCACGTGCTACGGCAGTAATGCACGTCTGTACGACCGTGTTCACCAGAGCCTAACGCAGGCATCATGACGAGAGACATGAGGAGGCCCTCACTGATCACGACACCCAGACCCACCACGAAGACATGAACTTAGCGTTAACAACGGTCAGAACATTACGAAGTTTTTCTCATCTGATCAACTCAAGAATATTTCTTGCTAGCTTCTTCGGATGTTTCAGCTTACTCAAAAGACGCCCGGCTCTGGTTACTCTGTTTTCCCAAGTTCTGTCCTCCGACACGAACTAGGCTCTCCGTAATACGTACAAATTTCATAACGAAGTCTGCCTGTGTCGGGAGTCATAAGAACAAAACCACAAATTTTGGCAGCTTTTATACAAGGGAAATTTGAAGTTTGGTTCAACAAACTCCCATAATTATTATAGAAAATCCTGTTAAGGTTAACATAAGCGGCTGATAAGAGTTCCTCTAAAAAATAAACCACAGAAGTGAGTCGTAGTCGGCGGGCATCGACAAGACGACAGAATTCAGGGATGGCACGAGGAACATACATAAAACGTGCAGGAGCAATCTTAGAATTGGTGCGAAATAGAAGGACAATCGAACTTCTCAGAAGCGAGATCCTCAGCGATCGATAAGAACAAGAACTGAGGAGAGGATGCTCCTGGTACGAGTAAGGAGTGTCCTTGGAACTCCATTAGCAACACAGCTTGAGTTCTGAAGGGATTTGAATACTATTTCAGTCTTAACTTCTTTTATAAGTGAACAATTTTAAGATCAATTTCTTTGGATTCCCAAATAATCTCAGAATCAGAATTAAATGACAATTACCTTTAACAATAAACCTCCTCGAGAGGCGAATAAAGCCGTTTTAAGGTTAAAAGGATTATATCTTTGCCCAGAGAATCTATATTATAAAATATTTTTATGAAGGTAATATTAAGAGAGCCCCAGCTCAGGAACATTAATGCAAAAAGCCAACGTTAAACTAGGCAAAGTGCCTCACCAGCTTACTGTTTGAAGCATTGGAAAAACTATAATAGGTTTATTATTCTATTATTAAGAAAGTAAGCTTAATCACCTTATGGAATCTGGGTAAGGCTAAAGGCTCTGACATGCAAAGAGATTTGAACTAAAAAATTGAACAGCAAGGGTGGCTGCCGCAACAACGTTGTAAAAAAAGATGTCAAGATAATTCCAGTTATTTCCAGACTAATGCGCAGTCTGCTTACAACCCCCTAGGACTAGTTAAAGTCCTGCTTTTTCCGAGCTTTATCTTAAAATAGCGCAGAATTTTCAACTTCCAACGCATGAACCACTCGCCGTATGCTGACGTTATTCCTGCCGAGTGCTGTCATGGACTTCGCAGGGTCCTTTCGGACAGAATCTTTGAATTCGGACGTGCTGGTCGTGTCCGAGCGTTAAAAATGTCGTTTCCTGTGGGCGAAGGTTTCCACAATACCCTTGACAGCCTACAGTTCACTACGAACTTTAAAAACGAATAACAAAGCAACTTTCAGGAAGGAAGCGATCTCGAAATTGGAGTATCCTGCCGCCACAGAGACAATGACTGCACTGCTTGCCTCTTCGTTCTCGGGGTTATTTAACGAGCGTCCTGACATGGAACACAAAGGAATGTGTTATGAGGGGAGATCAAAACGTTCGCAAAATTTTATCGTGGCATTAAAAAATCAGGTGAAAACAAGGTCAAACATGTCAAAATATGTTTCATCGAGAATGCATGTACTGAGTGTTTACCTTGCGTCCAGATTCTTGCAATCAGTCATGCGCTGACTGCTGTGCAGAACTGATTCTCTGTAAGGAAATCGCCTATTGGAACCGTGGAAAATGACTAGCTTAAGATAAGATCGAATATCAAATTTCTGGTGAAACTCGAATAGAAAGAGATGCAGATCATGGAGGTTTTAGAAAAAGTTTACGTTACTACTGTTTCAAACAAAACTGCAATCTACAAGTAAATTCACGGACTCAAAGAAATGAGACAGTGAGTTTGAAGACGACCATCGCAATTGGAGTCCAATAACCTCAAAAAATGACTAAAACGTTGAGGCTGCTCAAAATATATTTGAAGCAGATCGAAAAATAACAGTTAATCAGTTAGTTATATCCCTATACATTTCCCATAGGTCAACAAATTTCATACAACGCGATAACTTAGGACTGAGCAGCCTTTCAGCGCGATGGGTTCCAAAATCGTCGCGTTCTTATTACCTGATTCTTTGAAGTGATCTGTCCATGACGATTTGGACAAAATTTAAGATGAAGATCATTTTTTGGCCACAATTATCACCTGAAACCTGGATCATATTTGCCAATCAAATTCAAAACTCAGCTCAAAAAGTGATAGCCATCATTTGCTGGGATTCAGATGGAGTGATGTTGATAGATTATATTGAAGATCAAAGAATTGTAATAGGAGAATACTACGTTAATGTTTTAAGGAACTTGAGAGACGCTTCTGCCAGAAAACGATAGAGTTAACTTCAGAAAAATTCAGCGAACTTTTTGATCCCCCCTCGTACGGACACGAAACTGTGTCTGTAATGATATGCATAGTCAATACGTGCTGCGCCCGCATCTAGATAAAAGAAAAGAAAGTATCCATTAAAGTATATTCAATCATTAATATGACAGGAAAGTTAGTTCTCGAAAATTTTTAAATTAAATTTCAGAAGGTCCTTCGTAGATATCTTTTTGTCGGTAATGTCTTTTATTCAATGTGTTGATGGATGATCAGCCGTACCAAATAGATAGATATACGTTTGTCTGCAGGATCAAACTTCAATCACTCAAGTTCGAAAGTTTGATTAAGTAACAAACGTTCGAACTCGAACTCGCACTTCGATATTTGTGGCTAAATACAACTGAAGTAATATATTTTCCTACGGCATTGCAAGACTGAACAAGGAAGTAAGGATAAAATTCAATATAATTTAACTTTAATCTGCAGCGAAGGCAAGAATTTAAACCTCTACCAGAAATGTGGGCTTACAACAAACGTAGGAAAATCTCTACCGTTACCGCAAAGCCGTAAACATTCGCGGAAAACAAAGTTAGTTAATTTTTTATCAATGAGAAACAATCTTTCGGAGACAATCGATATTCTCGTACATCTTTAATGCAAATTTAATCATGTGACAATCATTTAAGTATTTTAATAAACATCATACATGGGACAGGAAGTAAACGAAGATGTCGTGTACATACAGTTGGTGCACACAGAAGTGTTGTTCGTCACCCTAAAGCCTTGTCAACACTATCAATCTTTGAAGCGAATTTCGTGTTTTTCAACTCTCCGCGAACACGAACACACTTTATGCGCTGGCAGATTTCGGTGTGTTTGTGTTTTCCAACATGTTCTAAAACTCCGAACACAAACTTCGTAGAAACAAAGAGCAGTCTCTTGTTAATGTATTCATTGTGGTAATGAATATTTAGATTAATGGGAAACGATTATTTTGGTAACTTATTCATTTGAGAATAGCTTAATATTGTCATATTAGCTTATTTATATTAAGGATTAGTTAATTTAACATACATAAGAGATGGCAAGGACTGGATAAATAGTAGCTGGCAGCTTGACAGCATGACATTAGAAGATAGACGGCTTCAGATTTTTCAAACAAGAGTACAAACGTCATTACATATGAAAAATAACACCTGCATGATAAACAACTGCCAAGAAATAAAATTAAAACACTAGCATACATCAACTTTATACACGTATTCAAGAAGTAGTGTCGTTTATTTCCATTTTGCACTGGTACAACTTCATGCGACCGAAAGCACAGTCAGACAACGATTCAGAAGAGTTTGTGTTTTTGTTGCGTTTTGGTGAGTTCGTGATTGACAAAGAGTGTGGTAGTGTAGACGGAACTTAACGGATGGGACGACATCTGTTCATAGTCTGCTATTCGTCGGACACTCGCGAGGGGTCAGGATAAAAATAAGAACGAACGTCACAACAAATACTGCGCTAAAATACATGAAAATATTTACGATTAAAAAAGAAGGGCAACCGGTACTGGGGAAAGAAAAATTTACTGTGCATATCATCAAAGTGTGGTTGTTATGTTGACAGATGAGGCGGTAAAGTTCGTAATGAATTTATGTTAAATTTGGTGTCTGCTAACGATACATTGAGTTTTTTGAGTTTGAAACTTTAAAGATATATGAATCATTGTAAAACAACATGTTCAAATTAAATTCTACGATCATATTCTTTCAGGTTGCTTAGTGAACTTAGCTCAATTCAAATTTAACATAGAATTTGTTAGTAATTACCTATCAATTTGAAATCAAATAGCATCCTTTATTAGCCTCCTTGTATTATCGAAATACAGCAAAAACTTAGCCAAATGTTTAAATGTGCAGATGGCAGCAACCCATCCGGACGTACCCTCATTGTTCCTTGAGTCATAATTCTTAAACAGCCAATTTTACAGAGCAATCGCTCATCAATTTTTGAAAATACTAATTTCATTTACATACAAGAAACTGTCTTTGAGCCAAAGAAAACACGACCTCGATATTCACAGGGAGCGTTCGCTTTCATAAGTCTGAGTGTCGAGATACATTCTGCTACATGAAAAGGGAGCTGTGCAACCCTTCCTGTAGTGACTACATTGTGATCAAGTGAGTACCCCTTTTTCATTTCAAAATGAACGACAAGCTTCAATAAAAAACGAGTGTCAAATTTCGCGTGAAACCTAGTCATCGCATTTGCTGAAGTTGATGGGGACACAACCATGAGTAGTACGAGCTGTTTTGAGTGGCATATGCCCTTCGAGAGCGAAAAACGTTATTTGAAAAATGTAAAGGCAGAAAGAACTTCAAGAACCTTTATTAATTCCAACACGTTTCACCGCTGAGTTTTCAATGCCTTACAACTACTGGCGTGGTGAGGAATGTGAAGAATGTATGGTTTAAACTTCCTTTTCCAAGGAAAGTACTCCCTGGTTGCGTGAAAAAACCTCGCCTGAGCCTAGATTCGAACCCAGGTCCTCTCGGTTACGAGGCCATCATGCTATCAATACGCCATGAACCCACCCGGGTCAACGAGCTCTACTAGCTCAACGAGCTCATCACCTGAAAATATCGAAACTATTTCGTAACTTGAGCATGAATATCGTCGGAAAACAATGCCTAACACTGCTTCCATTATCCATTAAAGGTTCAACTCGTCGCACGAAATAGTCCAATCAATCCTCACGAGTGATCTGAACAAGCATCGTGTAGCTGCCAAATTCATCTCCAAACTGCTCACCCAATAGCAGAAGAAATATCGCGTCGAAGTCCTCCAAGAGCTTCATCAGCGTGGTGTGGGTGACTTGTTCTTCATATCGATCATTACCGATGACAAAGTTGAAAATGAAGCTTAAAGATCATTTTTGACGTACAAAGGGACTACTTTGAAGGCAACTATGTGAGAAAAAGGACGCAGCAAAGTCTCATGTTGAGATTTCGTAGGAGAGCAATATATTTTTAAAATTAAGTTTATTATAAAAGCTGGTAGAAGGACAGTTGTTCTATGTCCAGAACTTAATTAAAAGTAAAGCTCTAGAGTAATAAACCCTATGGTACAACTGTTTCTACAGCCTTAAAATTTACTTCATTTATGAGGTACATGATTAAGTAGTTCCTTGTTAACAAAGTTTGTCTCGAAACTTTTTGACATCATCTCTTAGGATGCGTTCCTAGTTGTTATGCAACAGTGCAAGGAAACTAACTCGATCAGAGCTCATGCTACGTGAAATTTTAACTAGTTTTAAGAAAATTCCAGTGCCATAATTTATCAAATTTTAGATCACTGAGACAACGCTTCCGCTTAAAATCTGAACCATTTACGTTTTGCCAACTCATTTTGTGGCTACCACAAATGGGCACTGTGCGTAGTATTTTTATAAAGTTACACACTTACTCTTCATAAGAACTATTATTCACAATCAACTGTGTGGATAAATGCTGATGATATCCTTCCTCCCCGTTTTAGGTACTATCAGCAATATTTTTCTTTCACATTGAAAACCAGAATATGCCTCACACATACCAGCAGCAAAGTAAGAGAGAAATAAAACTACAAGAGTATGGATAACATACCCCGAGTACATCTCCTAGTTCTGGTGATGAGTTTAAAAGCCCTGGTGGAACTGCTCTGGAGAATGAGGGGCCATTGCCGCTGTTCTGTTCTCACCAAACAGTCGTAAACAAGCCACTCAGCGGCCATATCGTGCTGAGAAGAACTCTTCGAATTATCTAGCGTTTTAATGGGGGCCTCAAGAATCTGGTAGCTGAATTAATCGCCCTCCGATGGCCCTCTCCACCTCTGAATTATTTCTAATACTCGACCCTGGGCCATTGAAGCGATTATACTCAACTTCGTATATAAATATGACCCTGTCGTGTGGGAAGTCTCTACGAAGGAACGAAATTAAATTTCGTCGCTGGAAATCGGCTTTTTAAAGCTAAGACAAGCATAATCGAAAAAAAAATTCAGTTCATCTTGGTTGATATCAGAAACACAGTGGTATAAATCTTCAGAATGAAACTGAGGAAAACTATTAATGATTTTTCAAAGAACTCAAAGGATATCTGCCAAATGAATCGCCGTACGTGAAAATTTATTTTTCGTTTTCGCATATTTGTAGCGAAAACCCTAATTTTAGGCTGCTTGAGCCCGACCAGCCCCCCCTGCCGTGGTCTCCATCAGAGCACTCAGGAGCATTCGACTGGGTAGCCTACTTTCGAGATTAGAACCTCCTCGCTGACGGACGATTAACGACCGCACTCGTTCTAAGTGATTTGTTAAGCTACAAGAATGAATGAAGTAAAAGTATTAGGACCGAGACTAAAAACTGAAAAATTATTTCTTTACGCAAATCTCTGATTAGGATCTTCAGCACAAGTCAATTAACTAACAAATAAGCGAAGTGACTCTCAAAACAGTCTTTTGGACCTTTTGAGCACCTCACTCCCTGTTTCAGCGATGTGAAGCTCCAGCGCTCATTTGACAGCCACTACACATATTCGTGTGCTGAGTTTTGTGCACGCGCTGCTTCGGCAGTCCTTTGACAACCTCACCTGGACTCCCCTACGAATAGAAATCCGATCATCTATATAACAATTGATGAAATATAATTTCACTTCCGTTGCATGCTCATCGTTTGAAAATCGTTGAGACATATTTTTCGATAGCATAGTTACCTCACTCTCATATTGTTATAAAGTTATTGTATTTTCTAACAGTAACGTTTTATTCTCATAACATCTTCACTGCATTGCTTCTACAAATTTGACACCGGCATTTTGTCTCATTTTACTAATCCGGTCATTTTACGTCATGTCCAGAAACAAATCCAGGAACTCAATATCTAAACATTAAATTTGCAAAAATTTCTCATTCAGTATGAAATTCAAAGTTAAGATTATGCGAGCGAATGTTTTATCATAGTTGCTCCCTTGCATTTAATATCAGATCAAAGCACTTCAATATTCAAGCTAAGATCATTACAACTGAATCATAAAAGCATGGTTACTCTATTTTTACAGAAGCTAACTATCAGAAATTCATTTTTCAGCATTTTGTCATTCATCTGCTAGGATTCGGAACAGTGCGACGTTCCTAAAACCTGCCTGATGTTTTTTTCATCTACAGCACTGAGCTGAATGAATACGATGTGCAGATTTTCTGAAAGCTGCAAAAGTGTGCAATTAACCAGGGGGATTTTTCTGTGCTTCTATCACGCCGACAAAAGTTAGCTTGGTTCGAAGCTGATACCACAGCTGATCTCTGAAACACTATAGAATGAATATAGTGTATTTGCTCAGATTATTTGGTTTTGAATTTTCGAACGACGTATTCCTTCCATAAATTTATTGAGCGAGAGTTAAGGTATGCTCCTGTTTCATTTTAATGCATCTCGGTCTAACAATTTCTTGAAGGCTTCCGATTAAAATTCTTCCCTTCTTAAGCCTGCAATTTTCAGAAGACCATGACGCCTCTGCACGGCGATATAGCGCTCGTGCTTATAACCTCATCTCGTTCTTTTAAAATGCTGAGGGATAAAAGTGCCGGTGAACCTAATACAGTCGTGCCATGAAAAATTGAATTATGTGAAACAGAATATACGACGTACAAGTGATTAGATAAGGATGATAAGACCGATCTGGTCAATAGAAGAACTTTTATGTACGTATTGATAGTAAAACGATCGCGAAGGTAAGAGTACCACGTAAATATAACAATGATATGTCTGCTATTGGATGGGTGCAAAGCAAGGGAAACGAAGTGTAACTTCGCGCGTTGGTATATTATTATCATGTCATTTATCAACGTGTTTGCGTTGATAGCAATCGTGCCGTAATAATTCCAAAAAAGTATGTAAGCTCCTTACAAGATAAAATGCTCGAAACTGAGTTACAAAACGACCAATAGTTCTACGCTCCTTTAAAAAAAATGGAAATGTGCAGCAATGGGACACGAAGCATATTATAGTGAAATAACTAATTTTCGCAACGTTCGTACGAGCCACACTGTAAGCGATATCGTTAAATCCATTAAATTATGTGCGACAGCGAGATCTCATTGG
Source organism: Orchestia grillus (assembly GCA_014899125.1). Classification (NCBI taxonomy): domain Eukaryota; kingdom Metazoa; phylum Arthropoda; class Malacostraca; order Amphipoda; family Talitridae; genus Orchestia; species Orchestia grillus. The sequence goes on along the minus strand of VOMN01034054.1, from coordinate 1,610 downwards.
TTAGGATATCTTGTACAAATGCAAACAAGATTGGTACATGGAGAGTAAATGCCAGTGACGTCGTCAATATTGGCTCATATGATTGGCCACTGAGGAGAAGTTGATGAGAAAAAACGAAGGTGCCTTCTAGTCGCTTGGTTACTGCCCATTCATGGGAAGCAACGAATAAAGTAAGTCATGGTCACCTTTTTTATATTTCATATAGATAAAACTTTACTTAGGAAGACGAAAGATACCAATTTTATTGAGCAAAATTATAATTCTGTTGTAATAATTCAACAATAATCGAAACCACAACATAAAACTTCATGTTGGATGAACTAATCGACTATGCCCACGTAAAAAAAGACCAGTTCAGCTAACAGAGTAAAAGGGACCTCCTAAATTTTTAATTCTCGATCGATCTAGGGGCGTTGATGTACTTTCCAGGCCTAGGACAGAGGCCAATGCTGCCGAAGTGCTACGAAGAGCTGCACCGCACTCATTAGCTCGCCCTTCCTCTCATGCGCGTGCTAGCTGAACAAAGGGAATAGCGTCGAAGTAGCTTTTTCCAGTTTTTTCAATGTTTAAACTGACCCGAAAAAAATTTTCCACTTGCTAAACGTTTCTAAACCAATCGGTTGAGAAATCAATCTATTTGTTCTTTTAATGAGAAATGATGATAAGATTCATAACGTCTACGAATAATATATTCGTTTTTTTTCAAGCTCTTGAATTCAATCACTATTATTGCATAATTTCATGAATAATAATCATTTCATTTCCCTCATGGACTTTTACGCCAGTTGAATTACATTTTGATTAAAAAAGTCTGCGTTATACGGTCAGAGTCCAAGACGTACATCCCTATTAGAAATCAGGGACGCATCACCGGTGGATTAAGAAAGACACGGTCGATTAGGGACGAAGTAAAGGCGAATCGGCCGTCTCGACCTTAAGACGCTTCCTTCGTGCCTATATTTGAGCACGGTCGAACAAGGACGTAACATTCGAAGCTCGCCGTCCGTGGAAAGGCCGAAAATCTATCTGTTGTTCATGGCCGTAATATCTGAGGACTGCCATCCGTGACTTAGGCCTTATAATCATCGGTGAATCTTGGCCGTGCAATGGACGGACACCTTCTATTGAACTTGACTTCATGATTGCTTTGCGAGAAGCTGATGGGGTTTTGAAACAATATCCCGTTCCCCACTGTCACGACGCTCAGTTCGTCCTTGGTTCGAAGGAAGGACCTTGCCTTATGTAGTTAAAAAACCATAATACAAATATCAATGATAATAACTTACAAAAATGAAATATGCGATTATTATAGTAATTTGTTATAAATTCAAATAAACTTCTGCCCAATATTAAAGGGAAAATGAAGACTAGCAAAAAATAATAACCCTAGTCGTACGAATAGTCCGAGTACGATCCGATCAAGGAGAAGGTGCATGAGGATGCAATGCACACCATAAAAACAGATGCCATAATAAATAATAGGAGATAATTAATAGAACAAAGTATTTCTCGCATCGGTAATATAACAGCGCATGAGACTAACATGATGCGTTCAAGCGGCAGTAACTCACAATACAAGAGGCAAGAGACGAGTGACGTGCTGCGCCTCA
>VOMN01034053.1:0-19534 GCA_014899125.1 Orchestia grillus | reverse complement strand
CCACAGCACACACATCACAGCACACACACCACAGCGCACACACCACAGCACACACAGCACACACACCACAGCGCACACACATCACAGCACACGCACCTCAGCATCAGTAAAAGTAAGACATAATCGATAAAAATACTTAAGAGGTCAAAATTATAGATGATCATAGATTCTTCGCCATCAAAAAAGTTAGACTGGGATGCAGAATTCTAATGCGGTAGACGAGCCGTACATCGTTGTTTTTTCAATGCCTCATAACTACTGACGCGTGAGGGATGTGGGGAATGCGAGGTTTAAACTTCCGTTTCCGAAGGAAGCACTCCGTGGTTCCGTGAAAATCAGGTTGCCTTAGCCGGGAGTCGAACCCTAACTTCCCAGATGTAGCCTTTACACGGTACCAAAGAGCCACGGTATCTCTATGTCCAAACATACGTGTGCGACACCGACTGTACTGCCTTCGGTACGATTATTTTGGGCATCGGTAGTCGCGACTGTACTTCTGGACGGCCACAGTCTCAAGGGCAGGCCTTCGATAGCTCTCGAACTCAGATGATCCTCGTAATGATATGCCTGGACACGGACTACCTGTGTCAACACCGGCCTGGACCGTCCACAGCCCTGCTCGACACCACTCCTCACACAGCACCAAGGAGAAGAAGGTGTCTTCTTGCACGGGGCCGACCGAGTTATGAACACATCGGCATGGGAACCTCACTTCTCAATGGATTACGTTTGAAAAAAGAGGGAGCGCGAGGAGGACATTCGTGGGAACGATGTGAGGTAAGGAGTGGTGGGTTGTGGTGTGGGTTGTGGCGTGGGTTGTAGCGTGGGTTGTAGCGTGGGTTGTGGTGTGGGTTGTGGCGTGGGTTGTGGTGTGGGTTGTGGTGTGGNGTGGGCTGTGGTGTGGGTTGTGGTGTGGGTTGTGGTGTGGGTTGTGGAGTGGGTTGTGGCGTGGGTTAGCTAGGGATTGGGACTGAAATTTTGAAAAAAAGATGTAAGGTGTGTGATGCATTGATGCTTGCAGTACAGATGCATCAGTTTGCATCTGTATCGTTGTCATTTTTTAATTCATTTCCAACGACCTACGATACGTTACAATTACCGTAATAGCCTTCATCATTACGCTGTAGAGTTACACTGGGCGACAGAATTTCACTACTGTTTTGTTTTTGTTGTTCGGTTGAAACCGTAATTTATTTTTTATTTTCTACTGTAAAAGATGGTACAAAAATAATTTCAATCCAGAACATTTATTTTACAGCCAAATCGGCGAGTCTTCATATTTACTTTTCTCCAATGCAATGCCAGGAATAAATATAATTCAAGTTCTACACAAAAGCAAAATTTCATGTGAATAATAGATTCTATTTTGCTATGAAAGGAGATTGCAAATAGCGCTTAGCTGTCAGAGGACATGATCCCATTACATATATGGTGTTATTAAAGTATTTCTAAATGCAATGATAACTACCTCACGGCATCACAACCTCATGGCACCACGACCTCGTGGCATCACGGCCTCGTGGCATCACGACCTCATGGCACCACAGCCTCATGGCACCACAGCCTCATGGCACCACAGCCTCATGGGACCACAACCTCATGGCACCACAGCCTCATGGCACCACGACCTAACGGCACCACAGCCTTATGGCACCACAGCCTCATGGCACCACAACCTCATGGCACCACATCCTCATGGGACCACAACCTCACGGCACGACAACCTCACGGCACCAAAGCCTCATGGCACCACAATCTCATGGCACCACAGCCTCATGGCACCACTCTATCTACCCCTTCTACATGGTAAAAAACTATGTCGATAAGCGGCTTAGGGAGCAGTGTAGTGGACTCTTGGAAATGTACATGTTTACCTTATAGCATATAATGATAAAAGTTATATTAATTGAGGACATTCAATTCTATCGTTTCAATGCTTTGAATTGTCACGCATCTTTTTCCTTCACATGACATTTTCAGTGTTCCCATATCTTAATCATATCCGTTTATTTATACCATTTCCATTCATACGACATCTTTAATGTTCCCAGATCGTTTCCCACATCATATCTCTTTAGTTATCCCGTTTCCATTCCCGTGACATCTTTAGCGTTCCCAAATCATTTCCCCTTATTCATCTCATTACCCTTTCATGATATCTTTGTGCCCAAAGACACAAAGGAACGCTATGGAGAAGCCCTTGCGGTTGACCAAGCTATGTTTCTCATCAGCCAGGCGTGTTAAAATAGGAAATACTATTGCTTCTTTTCGCTGGAGACAAATTACATCGTCTCCAGGGTGCCCAAAATCTCTCAAGTGCGACATACCGGCCGGTGTGCCCCCTATCGAGCGTTAGAAAGCTCGCTCAAAAAAAGTCTAAAAATCCGGAAGAAGTCTCTCATTCGTCCGGAAAGTGCCGTGTTGTTTGCGCCTCACGCGCCTGTCGTGTAACGACCAAATGCGGGATCGAAACTCCGTTTTTTGGGGCTCGGGAATTTCGAGGTTCTCTGCATTTCTGACTAGGCGTGAGCGATGAATTTGTGCAATACGTAAGCAATGAATTTGTGCAAGACGTGAGCGATGAATTTGTGCAAGACGTGAGCAATGAATTTGTGCAAGACGTGAGCAATGAATTTGGGCAAGCTTCATTTTCGGTGTGACGTGTTGCAGCGTTACCTANGTTACCTATGTAAGATGGGGGGGAGGGGGGGTTTCAAGGGGTTGTCCCCTGAGACCGCCTTTTTTTCCCCAAGATCGAGCGAACGATGAGATCTGCATGGTTTGTGATTCGCACTTTACAACTGAAACTTCCTTTTGCTTTATTTTTCATTTGGAGTTTTATGCTTTGCAGAGGCGCGTCTACTAGTTCTGACAAATAATCAACTATGGGGCAACGATACCTGTGCTTGGGAGGCGAAAATAATAGTTAACCAGATCACCCGTAACTCGTTTCGTCACCGTTCTTTTTAGAGTCTCGTTCGAGTCTCTAATGATTTTTCTTCATTTTTACACAAATACTCAAGGCCAAAGAAAATAATTCATTCACTTTAGTCCCGCTGAACCGTAGCTGTGATACGATGGGAAAACGCTCAATTAATTACCGAGAGAAGAGCTTTGAATTTTCACCTTGTTATTACTGAAGAAAGTGCATGGTTACAAGCAGCCGAGTTGGACTGGGTAATCGACTTTAATCTTAAATTCTTTATGTTTCGTTCACAGGTAACGTGAATACTTGCACACAGCGTGAGTGAACAACTGATTTCACATTACTGCGTTCATAAAAAAGTTCGATTCTTTTACACAGCTGTAAACTGGTACCTGAGAATTAAGTCTTCATGTGACGCGTGCCTGTTATTTCGGAGTACAAGCCGTGCACATGCTTCGCGCTCTGCACATTTTCTTCACGAGTGTACGAAAAAAGTACGAATAGGACAAGCAAAACAAGGAATACTTTAATTTATATTTTCAAATTTCAACTAGGCTGCACCAGTCAGTTATATTCAGTAAACTTTGGTAGAAAACAACGTTATTTACAAACTAACACACGTGTACCAAGCTCCCCACATGACAGACTGACCTGCCCTACAATCCATCCTATTTATCGTTGGTCGAATTAACCTATTCTTTGTTCGTTTAAAAAGAATTACCCCAGCATGTTCAACGGCCCAAAACTTTCAAGACTTCCCAGCAATGACCACGCTGCAATGATACGCTCCCTGCATGAAGAGGTGTAGTGTTGCACTACGCAAATTTATAGACGAATAAACTTCAACTCCGAAGAAGTTCTTGAAAAAAAATCCCTGTTCGTACGGAGCCTGAGCGTTGTGTTTTAAACGAGTAACCGGTCGATAAAATCAGAGTGGAAACACAGAGTTTACGCGAGGAGTGATTATAGAGTATTTACAGAGGTGGGCAACACTTGTATGTAGTCAAGGTTACAGCTGTCATGACCATTACAGTAGGTAATTAGTTGAAGGTCAGGCCTTGATAACCTAGTCGCTGACTCTCGAACGAAACAATTAAGTTATTTCAAAAAAGAATACCATAATAAATCCGTTATGCGTCAAACGCGAGAGTGTGTCCGACACTGAGCGTGTCTGTGGTGCAGGCGAATACATTAACTAAACACACATAAGGCACACAAGTGTTAAATACATACTAAGTAGAGTCCGTAATGACTCGTTGAATGCACGACATTGGACCGTTTCATCTCATCGTACGTAATTGCATTGAATGAATGCGTGAATTACGTGCGTAGACGAACTCATTCTTAACTCGTACGCAGACGGTAATCGGAATGTTTCAGGTCCCCTAATTACTTACGTTCAAAAAACATGGAACTTTATTTGTGTATGGCACATGCGATGCAGACTTTAAACAGAAATTAAATCGATTCAAGATGAAATTAAAAACTAGGAGTCCTTTCACTCCAGAACTAGAATGCACGAGTGTTAAAAATATATATCAACACCGCATGAACGGTCCGAAAAACTGAAGGCTTCGTCAAAAGAAATACCAAAAAAATGATAGAGTTCGCGTCGATAAAGGAGGAGGATTTCCTTGAAAATCCCTCGTTTCTCATCCCAATTAACGAAAAATACAGGCGCGTAGGTCAACAAGACACAGGCGTGTAGGTCAACTAAACACAGGCGCGTAGGTCAACAAAACAGGCGTGTAGGTCAACAAAACATACGAAGGGTGAGACATACAGGCACCGGTTATGCAGTGCTGCAACGACCGTCACAATCCTGAACATTGCTAACTCCTCAGCACAGTCGTTCACTCAAATTAAGATAACAATAAGCCCTAAAATAAGTGCTGCGTTAGATAAGGTACATAAGAACACCGTAGACTGGAGACTCGCCAAATCGTAGAACACCTTCAGAATTTTCGATTGTCGTTGCCCCCAGACAGTACCTCATTCCCTTAGTCCTAGTCAGCAACTCAAGGCCTCAGAACTCATAGGTAAATTCCGACGTGAATTATTCATACTCATAAAAATAAACATATTCAAGAGCGAATAGGTCCAACAACGATACGGGTAAAGGCTTGAGTCTACATATCTGGAGAGCTAGGGGTTTCTTTTTACCAAGAGGCATCGATCGGCTTGGAAGACTAGGTTTCAGCGAAGAAGGATCGCGTCGAAATTGATTTGAAGTGAAAGGAAAACCGTTAAAACTTTAAATTAATCACTCTACATGATTTAGAATTGGTCACATCACGGGCTTACTGAAAACCATGTGCAAAGGATTACTGTAAAATGCGTGCGGTATTACGCCGGGTCCTGGAAACTGCGTCTGAGGACTCGAGCCCGACTGGTGCATGGGTCCAGACGACAATGGGGATGGCCCCAGCAAAGAAGAGCTCGGATTCAAGTAATAATTCGCGTACGTGAGGTCATAGGGGTACGGGTGAGAAAGGGGTAACATCGGAGCTGAATAAGAAGGAATAATTCTATTGACGGCCATCACTTGTTTTGGGTGGCACGGTGTTGTAAAGAGGGCAGGGTTTAGGGACTTTGCTCCCTCGAATATTCTGGGATCTTTAATGTAGTTTCCGAGAGGGTGGTCTTTAGCGAAGTCGTAAAACAAACCATCCTTCATGAAATCAGGTCTCCGTGCATCCCGAAGAAGTACAGGGTACGGTCCGCCTCGGTAATAGGGCATGGCCAGCCCACGGTCGCCGTTCTCCTTGTGGTACTTCTTCAATTTGTACCTGTGATTTTGGAACCAAATCTTCACCTGGTCAGGATCCATGTTGAGTTCTTTGGCGAGAGCGTCGCGTTCTTGCGGAGAGATATAATAGGAGGAGTAGAACCTTCGTTCGAGCTCTCTCGTTTGGAGCTTGGTGAAAAGAACCCTCCTCTTTTTCTTTTTCTTCTTCTTCTTGTTGTCTTCGAGTCCGGAGTCGGAGTCCGCTTTGCTTGCCTCGTCGTCGGTGAGGGCGTCCACGACGAGGTAATCCATGCCGCTGGGGTCCCTGCTAGATGAATTCACGGCGTCGTAGCTGGAATTTCCCTGACATTTGGGGGCGTCATCACGAGGTGGAGATGCCGTCTCACTGACACCAGAGTCGTAAAAAGATGAGGACGTTGGTGACCTGCTGGAACGGTCTGGACTCCTGCAATAAGCGTCAGGGGCGGTGGGGTCGAAAGCCTTTCCGTAAGGGGCAACGTGGATGTCAGAATCGTCAGGCGAACAGGAAGAGCTGGGTCTAGACCTCGAAAATTTATCTGTGCTTTCATGCCAGCTTTCACGGGCGTGTGTGTCATAATCATCGGGTGGCAAGACAGTTCGCAGGGGGTACACTTTTTGAACTTTCCTCTTCAAATGGCCACTCGATGAGGAGGAATCTGTCCCGTTTCCAGTCAGAAATGGTCGGTCCACCATCGCTCCTGGACTTTCAACGCGGCCTGATTCGAGGGCAATTTTTCTGGCTTTTGAGTCCCGGTGGCTTCCTGCAAGGAAAAACAAAATCAGTTAATAACAAAGCAAGCTTGCAAAGCGGATTTCAGTTAGCAAATTATCAAGTGCGGTATTCTATCATAAGATTCATTATCTAAATTTATAATTGTATACGTCAGAAAGAAACACCGCGCAATGAATTCTTTGACTAGGGTTCACGAGAACGTACTTCTGAATTTCTCAAAAACCCTTATTTTTTCGATCGTAATTATGCACAAACGAAACAATAACCATAAGTGAAAAAGTGAAAAAGTGAATTGGTTCTCCTAAGCTTAAGGTAAAAATTAAAAGGGGTTTTTTTTGATGAAATAAGCATTTCGGGCAATGAAAACTGTTCGCCCATCGAGAAATTGTTTCGGAAATAACTAAAAATGTCGGATTAGCTTCAAGGCACAACTGGGGTGCCTAATTTTAATGTTCGTGCCTAAATTGCGTGAAGTAATTTTAGTTACAAGTACTTTATTCAGGTTAATTGTAGATGAATTAAATAATTTCAGCAAAATTAATTCAAGTAATGAAATTAAATTACGTTAATTAAATTTTACGAGTCCTTTTAATAAAATATTTCATATATTATATTACTAATAGATTGAATTTCTTGATTTTAACAGCTCGCGGCCGCACGCCCTGAGTGACGTCAGTCGCTATTTCCGGTACGGTTGGCGGGAAATTAAAACGATTCATCCGCATTCAAAATTCGCATTCGCACAACGTAATTCATCATTCAGATTTGTATGCACGACTAAAATATTCCCCTCCCAAACGCTCTTAGCGAATTTAAGACTACGGCTCTGTGAGGTAGCCCCTCCTATCGAATGACTCGAAACCATCTCGACTTCTTATACACAAACCTTAAAAACCTACGAGAAACATCCATAGATTTTCGCGCACAGAACGCAGCTGTATTTCTACCGTTGTTTACCACTGACTTTCTCCTAGTATTTTTCACCAACGAGTTTCACACCAGAACTCCTAGTTTAGAGTGCGAATTAAAACGCGAAACTTGCTCGAGTATTTACAGTAAGAAAATTAAAACAGCGATATTTCGTTCAACAATATTCAAACTTTCTGTGAACGTATAAAAGCTGCAGCAATGTTTAGGAGGAGATGTACATGTACAGGAATGTTCAGCAGGGGGTGTACATGTACAGGAATCTTCAGCATGGGGTGTACATGTACAGGAATGTTCAGCAGGGGTTGTACATGTACAGGAATGCTCAGCAGGGGGTGTACATGTACAGGAATGTTCAGCAGGGGGTGTACATGTACAGGAATGCTCAGCATGGGGTGTACATGTACAGGAATGTTCAGCAGGGGGTGTACAGGGATGTTCAGCATGGGGTGTACAGAGATGTTCAAAGACTCACTTCCACTCAGGATGTAGTCCACTGTGAACATGCTTCTAGCACTCGCTGAGGATCTGTTCATCTGCACGCGGAAGAAGATTCACCCGTTAATTTTCATACATATGTAAACAAATTATTCATACAAGAGCATGTAGACTATTTTTTAATACGGGTTATTCCTATACGCACAGATTTTTCATACGGGTATACATACATATAGGCTACTCATACCCGCTTACACTTGTGGATAACGCCTTTATATGTGAGGAGAGTATTCATATACATGTATAGATCATTGATATATACATGCAGATCATTCATACATACAGCTAAATTATTCAAAGATACTCAAATAATTTCAAATAAACGTTCGGTATTTACAGATGCTTATACATTACGTTCAAACTAATGAAAACGTGTATGCCAAACATGTGATAATTATAATTTGATTAAGTAGTGGTACGCAATAAGCAAAAAAGACCAATTAATTGAAAAATCAAAGAATATCGAAGGGAAACTTCAACTAACAATTCTTCGGATATCCTCCAGTAAGCATTAAAGTACTTTTTGAAACTTCAGCACATGTAAAGAAGTACGTATGTGCGAGGTAAATGCAAGGAAAATGTGCGGTGTATGTGCGATACACCTAAAGTAGGTATAGAATGTACACTTAAGGTAGGTAGGTATAGAACGTACACCTAAGCATTTTCACGAATAATTTTATGAATACATCGACACAAGGTGGCGAAGAGGTTTACTTTGGGTCACTGGGAATGTTTACAGGGAAAGAAAAAGTTTACAGATTTTCCTTCAGATTTCTGGCCAAAAAACCTATGCTTGCCCACCAATTTTTGTAAAGCGAGAAGGGGCGCTACCTGAAGTTTGTGTGGCTTGCAAGTTGAATTTAACTGACAAATTTGTGTTGCTCGCCAAATTTATTAAATTGAAACAGCTGTGTCACTGACAAGATCAAAATTTGTGGTTGAAAGTGTGTATGAATTTTAGATTTTCATCTTAATTTTCAGAATTTAAGGAAGAAAGAACTCATTTAACATTTTTTCTGCACGTACATTTTATAATTAGAATTGAGCTCCAATATAAAACATAAAAATAGCTATATGAATGCCGTTTGATCAGCGAATATTGACGTTGGAATCGGATATCAATTCTAACATCTATATAAATTTTTGAAAGAAATTCAACGAAATACAAATCCATCATCAACGAAAATATAGAAGCTGGCAACCGTTAACACGTTGACTCCGATTCTCCACACAAGTAAAATTACATGCCGACAAATATCTCTACTTTGAATTTAAAAATGAAGGATTTTGGTTTCACAAATTTGGTTACTCTATTAATTTTCTTTCTAATCAGAACTAGCTTATTCGATTGATGAACACAAATTTGAAGAAAACTCGAAAATTTGTGTTTATACATGATAGTGCTTTGGTTACATTAGGTTAGGTTAGATGATCGCGTATACCATATATGACCCATTTCGGAGTCAACGTGCTAAAAAACTTCATCAAATTTGGAACGTCGTATGAATGTGAACATTGTGCAATGAGGACCGAATGATTTTGCTAAAGTTACCTTTGGTTTTCCCTGTCGTGAATTCTTTCACGGTAATTATCTCGTGAAACGAATTGTTAAAATCACAAAAACTTGAACTTTTATATGAACGGCGCCAGCACCAAGTACCTCGGGACTAATTTCAGAGATTATACCAGTATAAAACTAAGCAAATACTAGCATGAAACTAAGCACATACCAGCATGAAACTAAGCACATACCAGCATGAAACTAAGCAAATACGAGCATGAAACTAAGCAAATACCAGAATAAAACTAAGCAAATACCAGAATAAAACTAAGCACATACCAGAATGAAACTGCGGTAACCCTGCATAATACACCAGCGTATAATTAGAATAAATACACCAGCGTATAATTAGAATAAATACACAGCACGTACCAGTACACACACCGTGCTTTATGCAGTCGGAATCTCTCATTATACAACTGACGATGTTCCAATTAATTACTCATCCTAACGAAATTTGTTTACGACTCCATAATCGAGGTGATAAGCAATGCTGCTCTGTAATTAGTTGTACCCAATTGAATTAATTTCAGCAATTTGGGACAAACTAGAAAAACAACAAACCCACGTGCTACATGTGCACGTGCGTTGCATCGTCGACGTCTTTGATTATCGTATGCATAACGAGGCAATAAAAGTAAAATCCAATTTGAAATCCCAGCTTGGGAATAATTTCCATCAATTTCTAGAATACATCCAATGTTTGGAATGCCTATAAATTTCTAGGATACATCCAATGTTTGGAGTACCCATAAATTTCTAAGATACATCCAATGTTTGGAGTACCCATAAATTTCTAGGGTCTATCCAATGTTGGAATACCCATAAATTTCTAGGGTACAACCAATGTTGGAATACCCATAAATTTCTAGGGTACAACCAATGTTGGAATACCCATAAATTTCTAGGGTACAACCAATGTTGGAATACCCATAAATTTCTAGGGTACAACCAATGTTGGAATACCCATAAATTTCTAGGGTACAACCAATGTTGGAATACCCATAAATTTCTAGGGTCTAACCAATGCTGGAATACCCATAAATTTCTAGGGTACATCCAATGTTGGAATACCCATAAATTTCTCATATTGTAATAACTTTCCATATATTTAAAGTGCATTCCCTTGTTAAGCAATTTCTGATAGAATTGTAAATGTAATTCCTACTCTGGAAGAGTTCCCCACACACCCATTCTAACTTTTGCATAAATAAAGATAATTTATAAATCATTCTTAGCATACCTAGTTTAAGTTTTGTTTACCAGGTTTTCGAGCAAAAGTTTTTAAAATGAGTGTATTTCACAATGGGTAAAGAGAAAGAAGCTCAAATAGATTTTCCAATGACAGTCACCTAATTCATTTTCGACCAGTCTATCAGTACAAATTGGGGTACCTTTAGGCACCTGCGTTTAAGAATGAATATAAAACATAGTGAATTCGCAACGAACTATATAGTTTTAACCTTTACTCTCACATCATGCAGATACCTCAGTCTACCTTTTCCTACGAGAAGACATAATCATTGGTACTTTTATCCCAAAGTATTTTTCTCCACCAATTTATAAAATTTTGATTTATAAATTCAAACGGCTCGAGCTTTCACAGCTGGATCTGGTCCCCCTTTTCTCATACATCTCTCGGCATGGAAGGGTGGATTCCCATACCAGCCGAGTCTAGCATCTCCACTATCACAATTTTCCAAATATTCGCACACGCAAAACAACGTTATCAATATTTCTGTCACGAAATGGCTTCAAAATAAATAGTTCCAACATACCGTTGACGTGGAATTCTGCTGAACGTTTGCTAGACCAGCGTCCGATGTCTTCTCTGGATTCATCCTAAATAAGGCTAGCAGTTTGATACAGTATCGCACTGGGCAGCAGTTTCACAGAGGGAACTATCGACAACCTTCCCAATATCTCACTTGAAGTGCACTGACTTATGGAACGGCAACGTACCGGCTATTAAACGACGGCTCGCTATTGGTCCGTCAGACGGAGTTCCAGTTCTAGGCTGAGTCCGCCCTGGAAGCCTACGCTTCCCGCCCCGTCCGCGCTCCTGATTGGCTGGCCGCTGCAACGCCATCTCTGAGGTATGAGTGCACAGCGAGATCCTTGTTCCATTCGGCCTGGAAAGCCACTTTTTGCTGGAAGCCCTTCAGAATAGACAAGGATTGGGTAAAGCTGTGAGAGAGGCGGAGTCCTGAAAAGATTTCCCATTCTGGATGCTCTCATTGGCTGCGAGGCGTTTGAATGATGGCACTTAAACAGCCGGAGTTTGGCGAGGAGAAAGGTAAATGTATGACCTTTTTTATTTCTTGCTGCACTTATCTTGGCAGGCTTGATTCCAGAAGTAGGATTAGTTTCGCTCCCCCATCGTCTTGCTCTACCTTCCTCCTCCTCCTCCTCCTCCTCTTCTTCCTCTCCACCTCCTCTTTCTATCCCCCTTCCAGTCTCAAAGTCTCCCATGTAATCCCAGCTCGCTAACAGGCTCATAATAGCAAACAGTTCGAGAGAACGTCTAAGAGGCTTTAACTGAACATGAGAGCGGCCGAGGAGCTATACTCAAAAGCCCCGGACTACACATGTCTCCGCTTGTGTCAGTGACCATGTGTGTGTGTGCGTATATGTGTGTGTGTGTGCTGTGTGCTACACAAGGTATTGGAATAATTTGCGCCTTCGCCAGCACCATGACAAATAGGATTCACAGCTCTGAGCTCCTAGCGTGAGGTCGCTCCTTTGAAGCGTGAAAAATGGAACCTAGAGCTTACCTGAATTGGAGTCGATCTAAAATCATCTTTGATTGAAAATGTAAGACCTACTAAACATCGAGATATTTAAGACACAATGCGCGGGAACCATGTATATATTGGGTCAATATATCCGCGGGTAAATCCGTCCTTATACCCAAAACCGAATAGAAAAAGTGATATATCGTGTCAAGTGACTGATGGTTTCTCCTTGAATAAAAGAATTAGAACGGAAATAAAATGTTCTGTGCCATTCCGAATCAATTTTATCCAGGCTGGATGCAGTGATTTGGAATCTAGAAATTGGTCATTTTGATCCATTCGTCCTTCTGATTTTGACAAAACTTGCCCAGTCTCTCATCAGCAGTCCCAGTCTTTTTCGTAGGAACATTCAAAAATGGTCTAGAATTTTTGACTTTCATGTATGCTTATCAATTATTGATCAATTTATCGATGGTGCGGGGCAAAACTTTAGACGATGAATAACGATTCATCATCAAATATGGAGCAAGAAAGTGTCAAAATTTTGCAAAGCCGTCCTGCCGAGCATAACTTAATTAACAGATTTGACGAGTTGAGTTGTCGTTGACTTTTAGATAAAATTCCAGCGCATCCGAACGAAAACGCTCTACGTCAGCTTCAAATGCCCCCCTGTTCACTGTTAAATGATATTTGAAACCTTTTCAAACCGGTCCAGAGTCACGGTCATTTTTAGTAGTTCTCGATCACCCACTCCATGCTCGAAATGTTCTACGCACATACATTACGCACGAGTACAGTGCGGTGGACCACCTACGAGTATGCGTGTCGTCATACATACCTCGGTTACCGCTCAACTTCCCGTCTATTTGCATTCACTCCTGCATGAATGCAGCTCAATTCACATTTTTATTCGTCGATGCATAAGTTCGTCCTATACCTGAACTGGCTTGCCACACGTACGACGACCACACCGTTTTCGCAACACGTACGCGTATACCCATACGCGCACACGCAAACACACTCATACGTGCACACACATACACTCATACGTGCACACGCAGCACACTCATACACACACACACACACTCGTACGACAAACCGAAAATTCGGAGCGAGAATGACGATCGAAGCAGGGAGTGGTTTGCATGCATTTATCACGATCTACTTTAGCTGGAAGGCTCCACTCCCGTACAAAAGGCACCCATTTTTCATAGGTAGCTTTAGTGGGGCCTTCATAGGTAGCTTTAGCAGAGCCCAGAGTTGTGAAGCGCTGCTCCCCTATATCACTTACACAGCCGTCACCCTTCCTTCTCTCAACCGGAATCAATACATTGGATAATGATCGGCGCTATTATATACCCTTCATTTAAGCCTCTTGTATACTAAAGGCCACAATAAAAACTTCACGAAAGCCTTTCACACCAAAGAACTCGTACACAAAGGGCACGGCGGTGTAGCAACGCCCCGCGTACGTCACGCCTGTGTACTTCTCGTGCAATGCTGTACGTGTAGCAGTCATACAGATGTGTATTGTACACGACACCTACCCTATTTATTCCCATGCAGTTACTTATTTGTGTGGGTGGGAAACAAATTTTCTTTTATGTACCTATTGTTGAACACCATGGTGAAATATTGTTAACAATTTTACTATTTTTTCAACTTTTCTTGCTTGGCTCCTTATATTCGGTCACACATAAATTTTGACGCTAGTATATATGTATGCGTATTCTGGTGTCTGTGAGCAGTGAAATGAAAAGGTAAATCTCACGAAATAATATAATTTTGTTCAAATGAAAAGAAATACGAGGGTCGCGGCAAAAACCATCTATTCATGCACTCAGACCAGCTGGTTTTGACTGAAACGTCATTGTCAATGAAGGCTATTTGAAGCAATTAAAATAGGAGGTGCATTTACACACCTGTAATCATAAAACAGACAATGTACCTTTTTGGTGATAATATACAAGTTTTCTAAGGACACGGCTTAGAAAAAATTAAATCTAATCTAATACAAGCGGTAAAAAAGGGGGTTATTGCATAAACAGAGTTACGGCCGTTTGATCTGTATTCAGATTCGGCTTGTGCTTTTTATACGTAAGGATTCTAAAATCCTGATATCTGAATGACCCGCTGATGAAACGATTTCCAAATGATCTAAAAAGGAAAAATGGTCGGTCTGCTGGCATTGCTGTCTTGGGGTGGAATGAGGCAAAACTGTTAGAGGAAAGTTTGTTCTGAATTAAGGAACGTCCTAAATGATGATAAAACCTAATCTTGGACTGCTTAATTCTGAGTACTGCTAATGTAAGAACTCTGGCTTGTTCCACAAGTATATTTATTTATTAGAATAAGGGACGCCCAGGATCCATATTGTAGGTTGAAATTTGGAAACATCACAATTCGTAAACTTCACAAGTATATTTGTGAACGATATTGGAACGTAATTCAAAAAGCAGTCGGTCTTCGTAGTTGAAAAAATTATGAATTTGAAAGTCATTCCTAAGAGTAAATATAAAAACAAGTTGAGGGTAAAATTTAGCTAGCAAGTTTTTGAAATATTTAACCATATCATCAGATGTTGCGCCAAGGGAAGAAAGCGAGGTATAAATTTTGCATTTATCCACAGTACATAAAGTTTTATTCTCCTCGGAAAATACATTGTTTAAAAAGCGTTTGACTATATTATCAAAGAGAAAACCCGGATAACCATTGCATAAAAAGAATGAACGATGATTTTTATTGCGACCCTCGAATTTCTTTTCATTTTGAAGATTAGGTTGTCAACCAAACATCCAATTTCTGAAATATAATTTTCTGTATCACTGATACGGACTGCGTTCTCTGACACAGTCTCGCTGGTTAATTAGGAATGTACCTGGAATCTGAACCCTAGAATTTTCCCCTATCTAATTCCTTCAGTACGTAAATGAGTAGAAACTCGCAAAAATATACATGAATACGTTGTATCATTTTCTATCATAATTAAACTCTTGCCCTACGACTTATTTCGTTTCGAAGCAAATTATATTTTAACGCATCTGAACGTATTAAGTGTGAGAAAATTCCCGTAATCCTAATCAGCGAGACCGTGTCAGAGAAGGCAGTCCGTATCAGTGATACAGAAAATTATATTATTTCAAGGGAGATTTACTGCAAGTAAGAGGACATCTTAATAATTAACATTAATTTCCGGCATTTCTTGGGCAGGCGCGAGCATAACATAGTATCGTAAAGATACTTGATAGAAATTTATATTTATAATTTGTTTACGTGTAAATATATTTATACATGGTACATGTGAGGGAAGAGTAAGAGCGAGTGTGGCGCTGTGTGTTTAGGTGTTGTTAGGAGATTATTGCTTTTTCTTACATCTAGCATAGAGAGATGATAGAGTGTGGCATTCTAGATCTAGGTGCAGTGTGGAAATTAATGCTTTTTCTCACATCTAGCATGGAGAGATGATAGAGTGTGGCATTCTAGACCTAGGTGCAGTGCGGAGTTTAAGTTAACTTTACAACAAGTGATCTCTATTTTGGCTTCGTAGGAGACTTAGCAAAAAAAATAATTTCAAAGCAGCAGAAACTTTCGATGTGGGTTTGCCCCATCGCTCATCAAGCTACGATTTTTTGCATTCGAAAACCATACATGCCTACAGGGCGAGTGCGTATCTAGTCTACGAGACAACATTTGGCCACATTAATATCTTAAAAATGAACAAGAAAACAAAAACAGGAGAACCAATGTAGATGAGCGTTAGTGAACAAAGGAAGATGTTCTTGAAGTTCGTCAAGGTGCCGGCCATTGCCATGGTTATGCATTAATGCTATAAAGCAATTCCAAATAATTTTTCTCAAATATTGGTTTTCAACTGTTTACAAAATATTTACGTTGTATAAATTAAAGGAATGCGTTTGGAGACTAGAGTGCTGGTACGTCAGGAACAGCTCATTCTTTCAACGACCATTTTCCACGTGCTCGTTGACACGCGTTCACAGGTTTCTACGGGTTACCCCAAAGTATCGATCATGCATATAGCAATCATTACCATTTATTTTAGAAATAACGTCACAATTTTCACCGAAAGCTCTTTTGTCTGCCGGTTAAGACAGTTTACGTTGAATATCATTCTTAGATTTGTAAACTAATTTGATGTTGGACGACTTCATGAAGCCGTTGAACTCTACGACCATCGATCCTTAAATGAATGTGTGGCTGACGTATTTTGATAGTGCAGCTGTTTCAGATGTATAACTATTCCTCTTCATTTTGGGCGTTGTTATTGAGCCGCTTGGGATGAAGCGTCGGGTTCATAACTTAATTGGGAAAATTGTTGAGTTTTTTTCAACACTTTGCCTCCGGAGTGGGTCATATGTGGTACACGCGATCACCTAACCTAACCTAATGTAACCAAAGCACTATCATTGTCGGCATGTAATTTTACCTGCGTGGAGAATCGGAGTCAACGTGTTAACTAGACGTTTTTCATGTCTTCTTCGTGATGTCGTCACTGCATAATCCCTGTCTACAGCGCGTTAATCAAAGGATTGTGCGACCCTTGTTCTCTGGCATAAGGGATGGCAACTGAAAAAGTCCATATCCACCAAAAATCGTAGGTTTTCTATGTACTTTGAATAATAATAATCGACCTGTAGGCAAGCAAGTACAGGGTGACGCATAAGTAACGCACCCTTTTAAAATCTTAATAAAGAAAAAAGTATACACTGGGTATCGGTAGACATGATACGACATGTGCGTAGGGTGCGTTACTTATGCGCCACCAAGTATTAGCAGATCTAGGTATGGATCGCAGTTATTTTGTTCATTCTCCATAGTGAACGGGATGTTTCAGGAAATTATTATCAATTGGAGGCCAAAAGGCCTGCAAAAAACTGTTGATAGAAATTTCTTGATTTTCGTTATTTATTCAGATGCGACAGGAACTGTAGCGGCATCTATAAGGAAGAGCCGTTAGCGCATCATCGACATAGAGTATTCAAAACAGTTAATTAAAAGCAAGTATGACGACGAATAACATACGTTATCTTCTATAAAATGCAAGGTAATTGAACCTAACTGCATGGTAATTGCACCGATACAAGGGGCCCCAGCTGAGTCCCCTTCATTTGCAGGTAAATTTAAGTGTTCCTTCAAAATCAGTGGATCCAAGGCACAGGCTCAGGCCGCTTTAGTATTTGAACTGTAATATTTACCGTAATAATATCCATTGCACCGTAATATCATCCAAGCAATCCCCACGCTCCTCTAACGAATATTAACGCAGACTTGCTCGCGTCTTTTGAATATCTTTTCGTTCTTTTAAACCAAGACATTTTGCTCGGCAGCATATTTAAGGTCTAGTGTGTGCGTGTGTGGTATTGTGTGCGTGTGGGGTATGGTGTGCGTGTGGGGTATGGTGTGTGCGTGTGGGGTATGGTGTGTGTGTGTGTGGTATGGTGTGCGTGTGTGGTATGGTGTTAGCCTATGCATAGGGCATCGAAATCTATTCGAGAGTAGGCATAGATGCCTCGGATACCAGGTCAGCCATTACGGCGACCGCAGGGGTGCACTCTGAACAAAGCAGCCTCGGCCGCGCTCTTTGTTTACAAAAACCCTTTGAAAATCGGGCACTTTGATTCAATTTTGCTTCCTTGTCTCGGCAAACAAACTGGACTCGAAACGTAGCCCACAGGAGAGCATTCTCATGCTGATGCTGCGCAAACAAAGACGGCCTAAATCGACAGTAATTGAGCTTGATTTTCGGGCGCAGACAACCGCGACGTACGTACGTCTCTTTTTCTGGAGCCTCTTGAGCGGACGTGAAATTTACCTTCCTTCTTTCTTTTCTAACACGAAAAGCAAAGTGCGCATTGAGATTATGCTCACGAAGCTCGTCTAGGCATACGCTGGAAAAAGTGTCTCACAGAAATGTTCAGCTCGCTTTGTGATGAAATAAATCTTTATTAATGCCAACACGTTTTACCGTTGGGTTTTCAACGCCTTACAACTACTGGCGTGGTGAGGGATGTGAGAAATGTGTGGTTTAAACTTCATTTTCCGAAGGAAGTACTTCCTGGTTACGTAAAAATACCTCGCCTGAGCCGAGATTCGAAACCTGGTCCTCTCGGCTGCGAGGCCATCACGCTACCAGTACGCCATGGAGCCGACTAACGCGATTATTCGCCATAATATTGAGATGATTTGATAGGTCGTTATTTGAATGCTCACCTCAGTCAAAAGGTGCTGCACACGTGATGTTTTTTTCCATCAGAACGGATTACTGTTAGGCGAATTGATCTATCTCATTAGAATGTATTAAAACTTTGATCATCCTGCTTGTTGGTAACCATACACACTCTTCAGTGATAACATGGGGCAGAAATTCAAAGCTCATCTCTCACTAATTGAATAAGGGGTTTCCCACCGTATCATGGCTACGGTTCATCGGGACTGAAGTGAATAAATTATTTTCTTTGCCTTTGCCTTCATTTTGCCTTCATTTAGGAAGCGAAGAAGAAACATTGAGGTTCGAACGAGACTTTGAAATAGCGACCCAACGAGTTACGGGTCGTGAAGTGATATTCTACCCTGGGTAGAATATATATGCATTTTTAATAAATGCATTTTTAGAGGAAATTTTATAAAACCCCTACTGGCTCTGCAGTTTTAATACCCAAGCCTCTACTCTTTATCGCGATGAGCGTTTCTGTGGGAGAAAGGCACGTGAAACTTTGGGCATATTAAGTAGGTGTATACAGGATACCAGTTAACGCCTATAATGTTGAATAAGTGCGCATTTAAATAAATCGGGAAAATCGTATGCAAACTTATAGCACGTTTTTTGTGAAATATCGATTTAGGCATATAGTCTGAACCCTTTGGCAGCGTAAATTATAAACGCTGTTTTCAAAGGTTTTCGCATCCGAACGCGTAAACGCTGTTTTGGAGAAGGGAAAGCAGTCCTTCGTACTGATAGGCTCGTCCAGAGAATACCTCTCACACGACCGAAAAGAACGTAATGAAGACTGTTATAGATATTAATGACGTAATCAGACGTCGATCAAAAGGCATATTGTACTTGGACTTAATATCGCAATTTGATTAAACCATTTTAGGCTTCTAACGCTAATGAGATACATATGGCTTAGGAGGAATCAAATAAGTGTCATCACAAAACGTAATACGGCTCAGTATTCAAAGTGAATTTTGAAGTCCATGGTAAATAACGCCATTAGTCTGCTAAATGGGTGAGATTGGCTGTGAGCGAACGTCAGTACCTGAGTGTACCCAAAACAAACCCAACCCAACCCTATCATACCCAACCAAACCTAACGTAACGTAACGTAACCTAACCTAACCTAACCTAACCTAACGTAACCTAACC
>VOMN01034041.1:0-28296 GCA_014899125.1 Orchestia grillus | reverse complement strand
TCCTCAAATAGCCCTTGCACCCTGTACATCCTTACAATCACCAAAATACCAGAGCAAAAACAAAACATTTCAGCATTGACAAACAGCCAAATATTAAACGATCGATACGTAAAAAGAATACGGGAGAACATGAGTTTTAGAACAAGAATACGAAAGGAAGATAGTAATTTCAGGGTTCCCGTATGACATTCATTCAATAGGAATAAAGTCAGGCAAACAAATATTTGATTCACCCATGTTACGCCAGCGCTAGTGATTGTCATTAGATTGTGAGGATTTTTTCTTGTGGCTGATCAGAAATAACCATTTGAAGCACTCAGTAAAAAAGATATTGCCTGAATAGTTTGAGAATTTCAGTATTATACATGAATCTCAATCTTGTTTCAACCAAAAGGATTTTTAAAATCGTTCATCAAGAAGCAAGAACGCTACTGGATGTACTCGAATTTGTGTAGTTATTCCTCAGTGTGATGATCATAAATGTTACTCGAGCTCGATACACAAGCTTTCAGCCTCAGGACCAATTTTAAAGCACGATCGATGATGTTATTCCTATTGACAGGATGGCATAGTGCTCGAGTTTGTTAGAATCGCACACAAGTCCCGCTCAGTTGTACCTACAGAAGACTTACACCGAGTTTGCGACACAAAATTAACTTTTAAATGGACGCTTCCACGTTATTTAAAAAGAAGTAAAAGTACATCGAGCCAATATTTGGAGTCTTCTAAGAAACTGACGGTTTTCCAGATAACTATGATATTGCAACTCACAAAAGTGCAGCTTGAGTACAACGAACCTTTCTGCATCTCATTAATGTAGTGCACGCTTTTCCACTCGGTTGATATTCAAGTCAGAATTCGAAGTGTACTCTCTGAAATTGTATCGTAGGAAAGACATGCCTCCACCATCTAAATAATTTTTGGATAAAAGGAAAACGAACGCTGTTGGAAACATCTTTGGTACGTTTCAAAA
The DNA here is from genome assembly GCA_014899125.1 of Orchestia grillus. NCBI lineage: Eukaryota > Metazoa > Arthropoda > Malacostraca > Amphipoda > Talitridae > Orchestia > Orchestia grillus. The sequence goes on along the minus strand of VOMN01034041.1, from coordinate 27,323 downwards.
TACGATGCTTTAATTATCAGTGCTGGAAGCTTTGTCTTTCGAAACGCAGGTTATTTTTATTGAAGCTATTCACTACTGCACTAGTCCTCCTTTTTTTCTAGAGTGTATGGTTTCCCAGAAACCAACTTACAAGTAATTTAGTAAACAGAGAAGCAGTAGAATCACCTGAAGTACCATACCATAAGATCGAAACTTTCCACTAGCGCGACAATTTTTTTTAAAGGAAGACACAGTCGCCTGCACGCGACTACATTCGAGTGCACTAACATTAATTATGAACACTGCCTTCTTGAAATGATTTCTCTCGTTCCATTTTGAGTGCAGCGAGGCTTGTCTCGGAACAGCTCACACCTCCACCAACTTCTATTAACTTTGGACACGTTATTTGCTGGGAGGCTTACGAGCCCTCTCGAAACTGCCCCGTACTTCAAAGCCCAAATTACGGCACCAACTTAAAAACTTGACCACTAAGATAACAGTCTAGAATTATCTCTCCGGCTAATGGAAGCTGAAAATTAGGGGCACATTGCCGACAAATTAGACATGAAATCAACGATGTATTAGTTATATTTTTGATAAACGTAAGATGCCGAGAGTGCATATTTTTAAAAACAATGGTAGTCAGGATAGTAGCGCTTGAGTAACTCGGACCATCTCGCACCGAAAGAGAAGGGACCATTTAGTATGAACTTTGGAGAATGAGGAATCTATGCCCAAGGTGTGTTCCCACACAAGATCCTCTGCGCATGGAAACAGCAAGTTAAGAGGGAAGAAGAAGGAAGGATAATGAGCGACGAAGGTATCAAAATGGAAAAAAGCAAAATCGGCACAAAAGACAGAAGTTCCGAAGAGCTAGCTAGAGCTGAGGTAACCTAAGAGTGCCCCTGGGGTACTTTTTAGAACACAAGTCCAGCGCTGTGCCCCGGTCACTCTCACAAAAGCAGAAATGCTACTAGCGACTTCATGCAGTAAGTTCATTATTGTTTGCCAAGTTATATTAGGGTTGAACTTCCCAATCTTAAATCACATCGGACAGGTGAGACAGAAGCTGGGGCTAAAAATCGTTACATGATGACTCATAGCTATTATACATCCTGAAAAAATACTTTTGAAGAAGCAGAAAAATTGATGTCCCTAACGTTAAAATCAAGTCAACACCTATTTACACATGGAAATATTCTACTGCTTATCGTAGTAAATAATTACCTAACTTATTAAATTTTAAACTCAGAGAAAAATAACAATTCGAAGCAAAGGAGAAGTGTCGTAGAGGCTAAGGTGGCTAAATGGAGTACAAAATCAATGCCTAGAGTACCGTTTAGTGGACGCCCAAGTCCTGGGCCGAAGTCAATACCGTACATGGTATATTGATGGCAAATGGGGATCCTTGTATGAATAATGGTGTAAATAGTGATGTGAAATAAAGTGTAAAAAGGGAAATAGTGTAAATCATGCAGCACAAATCCCATTCTCTTTTTCCTACAGATTTTGAAGGTACTCAGTATTCCCTGAAACTCTACTCGCATTAGATAGATTTATTGGAAAAGCTTTTTTGCAATTATTCTAGCGAGTATACCACAATATTGCCAGATCTCTTCAGTTTTCTCAGTAAAAATGATGACATTAACAATGAAAATTATGGAGTATTACGAGGTAATACACCCCTAAATAAACAAAGCATCTATTTTTATTCATTTGAAAACCCATGGTGTAGTACAAACGACCAGTGTCTACATTCGTAGAGCAGAAGACAGGTGTCTGCATTTTTGTTGAACGTTTGGGTGGTGGCAAATGCTACATCACGTCCGACATCATCGTTGCGGCCTACAGTTTAAGCCCAGTAGACTGGCTCTTCCTAGTCGTGTTATTCGAATATTTTGTGCGAAATATGGGCACGCAGGCCTGACTTTCCCTTAACTCGAAACTATTGCAAAAGTTACAATTTTATACATATCATTCGATCAGCCTAAGCTCAATTTGAGCAGAAGCCACGGTATTTTACTTGTCGCTTCTAAAGGGTTACATCATCCAGTATGGGACGCTGGTAATATCACGATGCTGGAAGCTGGTATATATACCCATATAAAGCTGATCAACATGTGTTTCTAAATTGCTTATTACGTTTTCATGTTATACGACCTTCACTGTAAATTGAAATGCAGTCATTCATTTGGGTTTTGCTATTTACCAATTCGATATTGAGTAGTATTTGAGATTCGGACTCTCAAAGTACATATCAGCAGGTCATCCCAACGTTCTGTCCGGATTTTAAACAAAGGTTACGTGTGATCAAATCCTACATTTTATTGAAATTTAATGATCAATATTGTTTCTATAATTATTTGACTTCTATTTATCTACTTACAAGCTTTCAATTCCACTGCTAAAAACTCCTTAGGTTTCAAAGAAAAGAACTCTAAATTGTCAGTTCCGACGTTTCGATCCTACTCTGCAAAAATCTCGCCCCAAAATATTGAAGAACTTGGTTAGTAGGAAATTCCTCGCCCGCCTCATTCTCCTGACCTTGCCCCTTTAGACCGTCATTTGCACCGTAGTTTACAAAACTATTTAGATGGGTGAAGTCACACAAGCCGGAAGGAGGTAGAAACGGACATTTCCCACCTTACCTTAGGTATGACCGAACATTCGTAGCTCATCTCTTCGAAACCGTAAGAGTTTCTTAGTGGTATGATAAAAGAGCTTGTACGTAGATGGAAGGAATCTTATATAAGTGATTCATTTTCTATGAAATATTTGATCACTCGTTTCCGTTGATTAGGATCTGGACAGAAATTCGGGGAAGACCTTATACACTGCAAACTTACCTACAAAGCAACGAGCGATTGTTTCTAAGATTTGAGTCCATCCTTTGGGAAATACATACGATAGACATAGCTGCGCCTTCGAATTTAAATATTGTTGTTTCTACAGCATTATTTCATTTCGAATTTGATAAAATGTTGTTAAGAATAGCAAAATTCTCAGGCGGCAAAACGCATTTGCGGAGGCAGCCCCCAGCCCGCGCGTCCTCAGGGGGCTACTTTACCATCGCTCCGCAATGACTTTGAGTGAATTCTATTCTTTTTTGCTGTATTTGAGGCATTCTGTTATACCACGGCTTTTAAGCGCGAGCTTGGGTGTCGGAGTCCCTCAGGCACTGATGAAATGATATCATCAATAACAAAGATCATAATGGATAGAATGGATCTAACTAAAATGACGTCGCCAACAATACAGGTTTTGTAGAAAATGGGTCACCAAAATGAGTGACCTATATGACGTCAGCAACAAGACAGATTTAGGAGAAACTGGGTCCAACCTAAAGAAATCTGGAAACAGTACAGATGTCCAGATGATTAATTATATTTTAAATCAAGCTTACCCATGGTCTAAAAATTTCGGGCGCAGTGTTACAATCCAATTCTGTTCACGTCAATACCAGGTTAAAAAAGGACAATGCGCATTATTTTCACGTTTGGGATCTCGTAATTTGACTCAAGTATCGTTTTTGTCGATCTAAGTCTACAGTACACATTACGTCACATCGATCTTTGGGCTCAGTAACCATGTTCATTGGCGCATTTAATGATTAATGCAAAAATTTTCTTTGATGCTAATTTCTTGAAAGAGTGTAGTTATTGTAGGCAAGTGAAGATATCAAATTTACATCTGCTATTTCGTTTGTGATATTAAACAAAGTATTCATACCGAAAAATTCTTCGCATTTTCATCACTAGAAACACGAATAATTAGAAAAAAGTTGAAAAAGCTTATACGTCCCACAATTTTATTTTGTTTAGTAAACTCAACAAATGTATGTTTAATGGAATTGCTAAGTGAAATTTGAAAATTTATAATCAATAAGTACCCATGGAAATAACATTCTATTATACGTGTTAAGCTTGAGCCTAAATTTTCCATGGATTTCCATGCTGAATGACTACGAGAAATTTTTCATTTCGTTCAGCCTGTTCTTATTTTTTAATGGGAACATGGTCTTGGATTGCTGTCTCAGATTGAGAACTGACGTATGGAGAGGCTTCAACTTTTTTCTTATTTTTCTTCTGTGAACTGTGAACCCTCGACCGTGTGAAAGGAATGTGTCCAGGTATTAATTTGATTTGTGTTAAGTTTAGTTTCAAAGTTATTCATGCATTCCCATTCTAACTTTTTCGCCAATGCATCTGTAATTTTGGCCGCTTAAATGCAGATATTGCCTCCAAGGCCACAATTTTCGCCGCTTCGAACGCAGTAATCGCCGAGTGGATGACTCATTCAATTATAGTTTCATAGCACCTAATCAACCACACTCATTTATTCAACAAATTTTATGAAACTGAAAAAAATTTTAGGGAGTGAGACCACGGCGTAAAATGAATATTTTCATGCATGTACATGCGTTATCTTCTGTATGTGTATGAATTCAGTATCCAATATATTAAATACAAATTTCAGAATATATGCGTGTGTTCGTGACTCATTCCGAGTTTTAAAATTTTACTTTAATTTTGCTCTGCTTAAAGAAGCAGACTTACTCCAATGGCATAATTCACGAAAAATGATGAATAACAACCTCACTTTATTACAGTTAATCACATCACAGCCTTCCGAGAAAATCCGACGCCTTCTATATTCACAATTATTTTTTTCAGATACGAGTTGTTACAGGTAATTTCTAATTAACGTATGTGCAGTACAGGAGGGAGCCTACAACATTGTACAGCCCAATTAGATCGTAATTGTGTAATTATGTTAAAACTATTATATTACTTCGATGTAGTGGACATAATGGCGGTAATTATAACTATCATTAAATAGTAATACTATCCTCGAAATATTTAAACAAAATTTTTAAAAATATATCCTTCATGGTTCAATTACTGAATTAAAATGCAATGGCATCCTATTTTGGTAATTTTAAAATTACAAGTGAAAAAATTAAACGTAGTACAGTTGACGAAATTATCCAAGCCTCGTTAATGCTTATTTGCCACCGAAGTCACTGTTCGCAATGAATTTCGTAGCTCATTTCAGCGCTATCTACCAGTTTACATTATATAAATATTCATTTTGCAAATCAATGTCACGCAATTTTGAAAGTTTGTTCTCTTCAATCAGTTTGATACTGCAATCAAAGTGTTGAAAATGTTCAAAAAACATCAATTCCGCTATGTGCGAAAAAAAAATCATGTAGTACAATTTTTTGTACGCGAATAAAATTTACCTTCGATTTAAAAATTTGTACCAGCTATCGTAGAAACAATTCAGAGGAAGTAGGACGACTCTCACTCCGCTTACCTTGTACTGTAGCGGCCGTGGCACAAGTGAGGGAAGCTGGGCAAACGTGTCCGCTTATATAGCTCGTTGCACCTCCGGTGCTACCACGCAAGCTCCTCCCGCACGCAGGCTTAGCCTCTCATCCATCCAATCTAAATCACTGAGAGAGTACAGTCAGCATCCAAAGAATTAACTTGGATTAGAAAGCCAAGATGGAAAAAACACTAAAGTGCTCTCAAGATATCAAAAATTTCAAGGAATAGTGAAATGTAGTCGATGAGTGAAATTTTTGAGGATGATCGACGTTTTTGTTCATTGTAATTTTCACACCCTATTTTTCCCTCAGAATTAAACCCATCTCGGTACCATTAAACTAAAGTCGACTTGGCTTTAAAATTCTTTTAATTATAGTTGATCATTACAGGGAAAGCAGCCGTACCAGAAGGGCCTCAGACAGTCATGCGCAAGTCAACTTTCAAACAAGAAATTAAAAGCGTACTTGTTGACTGAAACACCGTGATCAAACTTTAAAAATGATCTAATTGGTCAGTATGGGCTTCGTTAACGTGTTCCATGTCTCAAATTGCGTAAGCATCATTCCCACAGCGTTATAATAATATCAGTGATACAGGATTTCCAGTATGATTTCAATTTCTGTAATTTTGTTCAAAACTGAAGAGACTATGTAAACCACGACATCGATTTTTCCAATTTCTAGCGTTGATCAAATACCACCTGAACTATGCTGTATAGACGTGTAGTATTCTTTACAGCACAATCCATATGGATTTTCCATAGGTTCTCGCAAATAAATACATTCTAACTTTTATGACCTGCTGGACGACGGCCATGAAGAGGTCAGATAAAGTGAGCCGCGCGATTTGTGTCAATGTAGTCGAATTAATTAGAAGCATTTCTTCAAGTTTTCATATCCTTTCGATTCGGTACTAAAAATCACCCTCTAATTTCAGTTATTACAAGCCAATATTATATCAATTGTCCAAAAGCAAGAAAAATCTGTGATAGCGCAATATCTTAGGTGGAATTTCAGTCAGTAGTAGAAGGTTAATTCTCGAAGAATTGTTTTAAAAAATTACGTTCCACATACTAAATCAGTCATTGTTTTGTGATAAAGCACCAACATGATAATAAAAGTACTTTCACATGGTCAAAAAATCCTTGATTAATTACAAGCTGATTGACTGCTAGATTAAAACAACGCGGCAGGTTCTGGAGTGACCAGTTTTTGGTCAGTCCCGCAAGGAGAGTTAGCACTTGTGCCATTTTTGAGCGCCCCAACAGAAAATAATAATTGCCGGCAGAAAATAGAAGCAAAAGCTTTTCCGCAAGATTTTAAAATTTATTTTTCATTGGGGTGAACAATCGTGCATGTACAAGAACCTCGCCATTTCGAAGGAAAGTTTTACGCATTTAGGTATACGTTCGTTTGTTTGAACCGATCTAAAGTAATCAAGGTGTACTCTAGTTTCCTTTAAAACTTAAGGTACAGAACAAGACTAAAGTACGAGTTAACTTTTTAAATTGTGCATTACAGAATATTTTAGCCTTTAAAAATTCATATTCGCTAGCTAGAGCTGCAGAGACTAAAAAATTATATGCAAATGTTCTCTATAACTTGTTAGAAACTGATGAACCCCTTAAGAAACAACTCTCATCTTATCAGGAATTTTTCATAACCACGTTTTAATTTCCTCGACGAAGTCCTAAGTTTTCTCCTCTAGCGATGACATTTTTGTTGCTACCTAACGCATGAAAGGTATGGTTCAATAAATGAGCACATTTATTTTGTTTACTCAATTCCAAGAACGAAGGAATTGAGTATACTGACGTGACCAATCAATATACGTCACGAATATTGATTGGTTTATCTGAAAAGAATAATGTATATCCATGAATCGCACAAAAAATTTTCTACCTCACCTATGAGTAGCCAGTCCACTTCAGTTGTAGATAACAAAAATAATAAAGAAAATCATATAATAAGCATTTCAAATTATTTCTCTACAAGCTAAACATGAAATAAAGTTACGCTACATAACGATATGGCAGCGCAGGCAGCAGACCACGCCGCCTCCCTCACAAGAAAGAACACAAGGGCAACGCAAGGAAGACGTTGCACTCCAATGTAAATTCGGAATTTGAGATAGAAATCTAAATTTAAGTGTACGCTCCAGACCTAAAACTTGCAAGTTGGGAGCTAGCAACCACAATCATCACATAGGAATTTAATCCGGATATCGAAAATAACGCACAAGTTCACTAAACTCTCTCTGGTTGCAGGAGCCTGACCGTGTAGAGAGCAGGATGAAAACTTGCTGATGTATTCCGCAGGGCGTATCAAAACAGAGCTCAAAATCTAAATGTCAGATAAAAGAGAGCCTAGGGAGTGTAAAATTTTCACCAGATATAAGGAATATATCTTCTTCAAAATCTTCAGAATGTAACAAAAATATTTAATGTAACGATATTAGAAACAGGACTCCAAAACAGATATCCAAATATTGAGAAGTAAAAATTCTTACCTGAATTACTAAAATTTTCACCGAGTCTGATGCAAATTTTCTTAGCCGTTTTGTCGTGCGAAAAGAATTCCTGGGCTGCTACATGAAACTTTCAACTGCGCATTGGAGTCTTGCGAAGTGCGAGAATATGGCCTGGTTCCCCACAACATCCCAGACTAACTTTTTCGTCGGAGTACCTGTAATGGCCTATCCTTTTTGACTCCCAAGTATATTTATCAATAATTTGAACAAATTTACGGTTGCTGCGGCGAAAATGTTCGACTAGAATAAAGTTAGCACTTACTGTGTGTGCACGGCTGCACCTGAGCTTCACATTGCTGGAGCGAGATGTACAGGATGTGGAGAATTGGGAACTATTTATTATTTCCCGATGCAAATGAGAGTTTCACCTCAAGTACATGTTACTAATGTAAACGACAACTGTAACTTAATCACCGCCTGATATTCTACATTCGAAAACGGTACAAACAACGAAAAATATCTATTTTTGTAAAGTTATTTCTTCAATTAAATGGGAGCTGTAGACCTGTACGAGTCTTCTATGGACGGAACGTGCCGTCACGTCTCAAAACGAGTGCCAAAGACAACACAGGCATACAACTACAGTATACGTTCATCAGCACTGGTTAGGCTAATCTAAAAAATTCACGCGCCGGTTTTTCATTCTCAAGTTATACCGTAAAACAAAATGAGCCACACGCACAGCATCGCCAAAACGTCCAAAAAGCATTGGTACACTGATTAATCATCAAGCGTATGTATTAATATCTCATGAAATATCATATTACTACGTAATAAATAAATACATTCATGGTGCTCGTTATAAGCATTGATAATTTTCCCGACTTGGCCTCGAGCCACTCGGCCACCAGCGCCGCGGCGTCGCCTGCAACACACGAGGGCAGATGGATGTGTGTGGCTCCAGCTTCTTTCCCCGAGGGAAGCACTCCGTGACTCCGTTGGAATCCATTAGCCATAATCGTTTTTCTACTTACACACCTGAGTGTAACCTTAAGTCTTTTTTTGTTATCAACCATTGATGTGCCGTAAATTGAATGCCTTCATTTCTATATAGGTTGCCCTAGAAGCCTTGTAGCTTATTCGGGCTCACATGTGGTATACATCCTGATCCCGGTTCTTCGTCATTCCTCATTCGATTGTAGACCTGTATCTGATGTAAATTACTTGTGGTAAATAAATGTTTACAAGTGTTTTAATGTTTAGAAATAATGAATAATGAGATATTTACTAAACACTTGATGAACGAATTAACTCCGGGCGCCCTTTTTGCGCCGCCCTGCACGTGCTCGCCCCATGAACACAGGCACCCTGGCCGAATGATCTTCTTCTGCCCATGTCAGCCGTTTAAGATTTGTTCAAAGTTTGCGCGGTCCCAACGAGTTTAAAACTTTAATTGGGACCTCTCCATGGGAGCGTCAGTTGGCCATCAGGCTGTTCTCATGCCGCCTGGAAAATTACGTTATTTCGTTTAATTTAAGTCATTCCTTAACTTTTTAATATTCAATGAGCATTCACGTCACACGAGTCTAATTCATTACCGAGTTCGTTCAAAATTTTCATATAGTGTCAAATTAAATGCCGAATGTTGAATTAAATACATTAGTTGTGCTGAAAGAATAGCTCACAGTTCACAACAGAATCAATGGTATTGGGACGAATATAATCGAAAATGACCACACCATGGATTTCATTCAGCGGGCTATCTAAATCACAGGTGAATTTTCAAACCATTCTTGTAAGCGGGGAACATTCCATCTTCTTTTTCTTAAGAGCGTAGGATAAGACAACTATGAAAATAACAAATTACTATGCATACGGTATATGCCATAGCATTAACCATGACATAGATGGTAGATTTCACATATGCAACGAATATCACAAATGGAAGGTTTCTCGGGTTTCCCTCGTTCGTGCTAGAGCTCCTGGCCGGGAGGCTAACTCGAAGGTTCTTGCGGCCTTGGCAATAGTGAAGGATTAGCTTCTTCTTGCTGCAATGCAATAGTAACGATAAGAACATATTCTGCATTTAATGCATTTAGGTCGTTCGCTCTGCAGTACAAAATTCAAGAAACAAGGTCAAGCTTAGCCTACTAAAAAAAGTTAATTTTGTTGCACCAATCCAGCCAATCTATTAACCGAACTTTTAGATCAGCATAAAGTTACTTTGCTAGAGACTATTGCCCAGTCTTGCTCGATCTGTTTTCGTTTCCAAATTTCTATCCCACCTTAGGGATCGTAAAAAATATCTTCTATGACGAATTCAATGTGTTGATTGAAAAATAAAGAAATATAATTCATGCTTTGCCTGTTGGTGACGGTTGCTCGAGCAAGGTGTGGTCTTCGCGCTTCCTTCCTTCTTTCGTCGCTGTGCTATACGGAGTAAGGTACTTCTGCCAGACGAAGTAGATTGTTGCTAGAGATTTCGCCTTGTCCTTTGTGTAGTCCGTTAACAGAATGAAACTCTGCCTGCCCCCAGCACTGTAGTCGGTGCTTGCAGTTCTTACTCGGTATATCAAAGACTTTTGCTCTGTCGTGGCTGAATACCAGAATAGGGACACGGCTATTAGAGGTCACTAGAAACATATCATGCGGGTATAAGAATGAGAATTTAAGTGAGTTTCTTAATTCAATATTAGTTATGTTACGTGAAGTATCCTTAATATAGATCCCCAAAAATTACTAACGATTCTTAAATATTATCGCACAATAAAATCATAATAAAATCGAATGCTACCATTAACAGAGCATGCGCGTATCGGGATTTATGAGCTAGATCTACAAGAGGGAAGTTGAATCAAAGGAGTTTATGGAAGAGAAGTCTTCTCAGCTCTCTCGCCCACGGAATTTACCTCGTGACTAGCGTTAAATAGGCGGTTGTCCCAGGCACTTCACAACATGCTAGCGGTGAAAAATATGCAAGGATGTCAGACCGCATAGATACGAAAGCAATACCCCGACATCCCAAATGATCCGTTTACTGATGCCTGAGTTCATGGGGTGAGAAAAATCTGAGACGATTGGTCCCCTGAAACTCCGTGCTTTCCAACTCAAGTCCTCTATGGAAAATCCTAACGTGCGCTACGTATTTTCCTGTAACTCTATTTACTCTTTGTGTGAACGTTCTATTTGCTTTAATTTTCAAAACTTTAAGAGCGGTTTGGAACTTAGGTGTAAAAAGAGTGGTCTCAAAAATAGATTAAAATGGGTCATCGCACATTCAAGAGGGGAGGCCCACGAAGGTTCTTTCGAGTTAACGAAAAGTTAGCCGAGTTTCTCTGCTCTGGCGAAGCTTGGACGCGCCTGCCACGCCCTTTTTATTTTATTTTTTGTTAGTACTAGTGGAGGTAAGCGGTCCAAAAATGAATGGTATGCGATCTACTGTTGTGCGCAGGGTTTATACGCCTCAAAATATACTCGATTTTTGAGGAGTTTTAAGGCCAGGCTCAAACCTGAACGGGGTAGTGTTCAGTGAGGTCGAGCGTGCCAGGACTTCAGGGACACTCTCAACGCTGTCAGGGTGGATGCAAATGCTCTTCGCGGTCTAAATTTCTAAATTTCAAGGCGCTATGCAACCGTATATTATTCCCATCAAATATCCCTTTATGCTTCAATCTCTTGAACAGTTTTCGACGCGGCCGTTGGTTAGTTTTGGTGTGTGACTGTTTATTTGATGTGTGAGTGTTTATTTGGTGTGTGAATGTCTATTGACTGTTCATTTGGTGGGTGACTGTTTATTGACTGTTTATTTGGTGTGTGACTATTTATTTGGTGTGTGACTGTTCACTGATTGTTTATTTGACATGTGACTGTTTATTAACGGTTTATTTGGTGTGCGACTGTTTATTGACTCTATATTTCGAGTGTGACTGTTTATTTAGTGTGTTACTGTTTATTTAGTGTGTTACTGTTTATTCGGTGTGTGACTGTTTATTTGGTGTATGACTGTTTATTTGGTGTGCCACTGTTTATTTGGTGTGCGACTGTTTATTCATTGCACGAACTTCAATTAGATCTATAGGTCACATTTCCCATTTAAAACCGAAATCATAACGCTCATCTATTCCAAATTAACAAAATTAAATTTATAAATTAGTTTTCACTAAACTACATACGAGAGTATACTTAGGTGAATTCAGCAACAAATGCACTTAGCTCTAAATTACTTTCACGACGAGAAATAACTAAAAAGGGAAACGCGACATGAAAATAGCAGAGCGTTGCGAGTAGAATTTTTCCGATGGGACAATTTTGTGTTTCACTCGACGTAGCCATTGAACCGACAAAGTTAAGCAGAAGACAACTCTCGTAATACTCCAGTGTTCCGAGGTTCACCAGCTCTTGTCGTCCGTGAGGTGCATTACGGTGATTTCATCTCGTCTCGAGCACCCTCCGCGAGGGCTGGCAGCAGCAATACCAGGACGCTGCCACACTGGCGACAGATTGGAAGATCTTATTGACTTCTCTAGGCAGCGTAACTCGGAAGTACGTCTTGCTTCCGTGCTCCCTCAGAAGCATTTGATGCGTTGAGTCCACAGATCAGATACGTAGAATTGATCTGTGGTTGAGTCGTGTTACCAGGTCTCATTGCCAACGAACGCAGCTAGCAAATCGCGCTTGAAATTAAACTGCTGGTGACTTTAGCTATTCTTTAATATGGGGGCTTACATTTAGGTTCACTTGGTCAACTGAGCTCATTTCAGGGATTTCCTCCACTTTTGGGGCGCTAGAAGGGTCATGATAAAATATTGCTCATCTTTTTTTCTCATTCGTCAATGTTGTTTTTACTCAAATAAAAAAAATCGTTTTTATTTTCGAATGAATGGATGTTTTTGACTGAAAGTTATTTTGTAGCATTTTTTATCGATATTCAGTGAGTTATTGTTTGAAAAAAACGACATGTCACATACTGTCATTAAACTCAATGCATTTCAAATGGCCTGTTTTGATGGAAGCGACGCAGGAGCGGGGAATATTTGAGAAGTGCGCATTTTTAGGAAAATCTGAGCCGCCAATTCTCTGTGCCTAAATACACAACACAAAAATTTCAATAGAAAGCCTTCCCTTGAACATCCAGAGAAGCTACCTCACTACAGTAAAAATATAACATATCATAATTTCAGTCACCTAATTCGGCATTTACTCAGACAAAAAACACATATACAAGTATTCGGAATAAATTAAAGCCGTAAAAATAGGTGAACATCGCCTATAAATGAACTAACATAGGAGGGAACCTCCGTGTCGCTGGCCGACAGTCCCAGCATCTAGGGCTTGCAGTGATATTTTCAGCGCTGCGGATATATTTTTGCACTGAGGTTATTGATGACCAACGAAAACAACCGAGCTGAAAATCAAAGGTCTTTCGCCTACACAACTGGCGGCCGGTCCCACTACGCTGGTTGAAATAATCTGATCCGCAAATGGCTGCGAACGAACATGCTGGCGCATCAGGTAAAAGCTAAAAATAATTACAAGAGTGTTTAGAAATGTGCCCGACAGAAGCTCTGGTTTCCTTCCTCTGGAGCATTTAAACAAGAAATGAAACTTTTGTCGTTCCCTGATACATAAATATAATCGTGAGGTCACAGTAAAATCTAAATCAAGAGAATCGTAAAGTTGTACTCTACAATTTTAAAATAAAGAAAATTTTTCAATTCAAACGAAAATAAATCATCATCGAACATGGTTACACTGACATACGATACCTATAATGTGTTATATTCCTGATCGTCTCCCAGGATTGCCACTTTGGGATTGCATATTTGCACTGCAGGAAGCTCATTTACCCGCGTAAGAACTTATTCGCTAAATCAGAGCAGCCACTAACTTTTGCGGTGGCAAATCAGGCGAATACGAGTGCTGCCTCACCACGATAAAAAAGCTTCTCAGCTTCATACATTGAAATCATTCGCAGGAAACGATTCAGTTCTTCTAGAACTGGACAGCGAAATTTGGACACATGTTCGCATAGTGTCCACGCACCAAGCCAGCAAGACGATCTGAACGTTGGCAACAGTTGCTTGTGTTATCAAAACACATCTACGAGGGATCGATGAAGCCTATCATTGTCAAAGGATATTAATTATGAATGCAAAGGTGTATTAACTATCAAATTTCAAACGCCGTCGTGGTAATTCGAGCATCAGATTTCTAGTATCACGAACTTGTTTCCAGTTCTCTATTATCATCAGGTTCCAAGTACTGCATCAACAACGTGTTTTAAGTGCTGAATCATCGGCGCGTCTTAAATGCTGGATCATGAGCGTGTTTTAAGTGCTGGATCATCGGCGCGTTTTAAGAGCTGGATCGTCGGCGCGTCTTAAATGCTGGATCATTAGTGTGTTTTAAGTGCTGGATCATCGGCGCGTTTTAAGTGCTGGATCATAGGAGCGTTTTAAGTGCTGGATCATCGGCGCGTTTTAAGTGCTGGATCATCAGCGTGTTTTAAGTGCTGGATCATCGGCGCGTTTTAAGTGCTGGATCATCGGCGCGTTTTAAGTGCTGGATCATGGACGCGTTTTAAGTGCTGGATCATCGGTGCGTTTTAAGTACTGGATCATCAACATAAAGGTAAAAATGTGACATATTTGAATGTAAACTCTTACTTACTAGTGTGACATAAAATGTTTATAAGGACGAGCCATAACTGCCTGCAGATATTTACATTATTTTACACGTAGAACAAAAACCGTGCTCAAGTTCATTTTCTGAGCACTACGGCAGTCATAAAAGTGTTGGAGCGAAAATTTCCTGGGCGTCTTTGAGCAGGTGCGATGCCGCCACTCTCCCTCGACGTGCGATGTGCGCTATGGTTTGTCTGCTGTAATAAGTCCATGTGCACCAAATGATGCATACTTTCCAACACATAAAATTGAATTTGCATCGAATGAAATTTAATTCCCATCAAGTGAAATTAAATTTGTATCAAATGAAGTGGATTTTTTGCCAAATGAAATTGAATTTCTATCTAATGAAATTCAATATGCACCAAACTAAAATAAATTTGTTCCGAGTTAATATCAATTACAATAATTAAAATCCGTTCACACAATGTATTGCTTAATTAAACACATTCGTGAATTTCGATATTCATTTGATGCACAGGTTCAACGCCATCAGGTGCAAATAGTCTTGGAAAAGTTACAGATTCAAAAGGATGCACGAGCTCAATGAGGTACCAATACTTGTTCAGGCATACCTGAGCGGCGGACCTGAACGCTTGTGAACAATAACACTTCCCAATTCCAGAACGCAGACGCACGTGTAGCGTGAGACGTACACGTCTGTCAGCAAACGCGCCTGGCCGACCTGGACTGCTCCCCTTACGCACTGTAGGCGTCGGCTCAAACGCGTAGTAGGCGACTTAGCTTCTCCTGGGGAGACAAATGGGAAGGAAAGTGATCAGAATATTGCAATACTACTTTCGAGTTTAAGTTTTTCGCAGCCTCATCCAAAGGCTGCAAAAATGACGAAAACTTAGGCGGCTAAAATTACAGATGATAAAAGATGTTCTGCAGAAAAAGTTTGCGTGGGTTTTACCTGCAGTGTTGAGTGCTTCTTGAGGTCTTGTTTGTTTTTAGATACTTAGGATTCAGTTTTTTGTGCTCCTTTTCTATAACAGATTTCATTACGTGAACTTTTGAATTTATTAAAAGTTTTAAAGTGAATGCTACAAAAAGTGCAGGGCATTTTAATCCAAGACAACCAATTGAGACTCGAAAATTGTCTTTTTCAATTACAGAGGTATCGAATTATACCAAATATCGTACGGTCATGTACACATGATTATATGGTTATCAAATCTTAATCTTACCAGACGAGACGAGAGCACCGTTAATTAAGAGTGAAGGTTGTAGAGGAATGAAGAAAACTCGTGTTCATGGATCGACGCTAAATTGATCTTAAAAATATAAGGCAGGCTTTCATAGATAAAGAAAACTTCCTGAATTACGCCAATAGAAACACTGAATAAGTAAGCATTAAAACATTATGTTCAATGAAGAAAATCAGCAGGAGTAACAGCAACTCTTAAAACCGTTAAAAAAATAAACATGATAATCATTGCCTCAACTCAGCGGGAATAATTTTCCCTCTTCAAATGATCGCGCATATAAGCTTGATAATCCTTATGTAAAATCAACGTAAATAATTTCAATACTTGAAATATTTAAAAAAATACGTATAATAATTAATTAATGAGTAAAACCACCATGGACAATTCCAACTCACTCTAAATGCTAAGAAGTGTACAGGATGAACGCCCTCCCTGTAAGGAAGGTTTGCGTTGCCGTACAGCGCCTGCCACACGACCGCGTGTGTCTCCTGAGACACGTACGACAGCAGGAGCTCCAGCAGGGTCTCCTCCAGCAAGCCTGCTGGGGCGGGAGTGTTCAAGTTTGTAACTAAAACTTACTAACCAATTACATAATACGAATCAATTTGCATAATCAATTCCAAGTTGAAGCAATGAATGTGAAACTCGCGTGAAAAAATTCATGCGGGTTTCACGTCGCTTCACCGTACGTGTGTTATGTTAATTGGTAGATATACGCATGGAAAAGATGTGTCTGCCAATAGTAATAATAATATTACGAATAGCGATAATTATTAAAATCAATTAAAATTACAACAATAGTGAAAATAGTTACCAAACATTGCGATGAACAGTCTCTAACTAAAAACTTTATGTACCTCGAATAACTGAATCTAATTACGAATACAACTTAATAACGTTTACAGGGTACTTACTGGCTCACGATAATTTAGGCCACTTTTCTAGTAATCCATACACTGCTTGAGTCATTAAACTCCATATGAACGGGCTTCTATAACTTGCCTGCACAAAATAAATGGAACGCATCATCAAGTATTTGCGCGCGATGCCCGGGCGACAGTAACTCGTGGTCGTCTCGCAGCTGTCGAGCGAGCAGCGCCCAGTTGTGTGTGTCGTAGTCAACTCTGTAGAAGGCTCTGCGCTCGACGTTGGCTATGACCCACCCGCTGATGGGCGGCAGCAGCTCCGTGACGAGGACGTCGTCAGAAGGAGGGAGCCATAATTGAGGGGAAGGTTGGTGAGAAGAAATGTTCTCCAGTTGAGAAATCCAGCTGATTGGAACCCAGAACAGATGCTGGGTGATGCTTTCAGTTGATGGTAGATACGAGAACATTTTCTGAAAGGAAAATATGAGGAACTAATTGTCCATGAGTGAAGCCTGACCGATCTAAAACTTCTCAATAAACTTTGCTGATTAAATAATATGTACCATACAGTGACCTCCTTTGAAACCTTAAAAAGCAGGTCAATCCAGAATGTTTGGAAATTGGACGTTAAAAAGTCACTAGCTTAGACGTGTTTTATGGACTACAGCTATGGAATCATCTGCGCTCGAAAAGTTTTAGATTGCGATACAGAATTTCATAGGAAATAAATTTCGTATATTTATTCCATCTAACACAGAAATTAGTAAGTCTCAAATGTCGATACTAACGTTTATTAAAAACAATAAAAGGATATCACATAAACTTGGAAACAGAAAAATCTGTAAAATTTGACCATCATTACAAGCAAAATAACAATTTGAATCAATTTGATTGCAATTTTAAAATAGAAATATCCTAACAAACTAGCTTAAGAAAGTAAGCTAGAATTTCTAAAAATTTCTAAGCTTGAAATTAACTTTGATGATAAATAAATTGAAGTATTATGATGTACTGAAGGAAGAAAGTAGAAACTTATCGAACCATTTTCGATTCTAATGTTAAGTAGACAAGTTTTTTGTCTCTGTCAGTACAATTGGTGAATATAAAGTTACCCGGGCTGATATATTCATAAGATAAGGTGACTTAGCTGATATATTCATAACATTAAGCGACCCAGCTGATATAATCATAACATGAGGCGACCCAGGTGATATAATCATAACATTAGATGACCTAACTGTTATATTTAATATCAGGTCCGTGACCTAAGACTAACGATCGAAATTGCACTGAGTTTTACGATGGAATATCACAATTGCGTCAATCACAAGATGAACGCTTTATTCAAGTCCTGCTATGATGACCCATCTACGACAGGAGGACCATTTTCCCAAATTTCTAGAAAGCTAATAAATAAAAACACGAAAAACGGATTTATTTCTGAAAACTTTGTTTAGGGTAACACAAATTTACCTACTTGAATTAAAGTAGAATGTTCAAGGTTGAAGTTTTTTGCCTTCAGACCTCAACTTCAAGTTGAATGCTTCAGAAAATAAAAGTTTTGCATGGCTTGCGATTGAATAGCTAGTGTACTTCGATGCAGTTAATAACCAGAGCTGATCAGGAACAAACATAAACTGCACAACATGTCAAACGCAGCACTGGACTGCACACAATAGAACTTAAGCGTCAGGGCTCTGTGTACATCCATTCCCTTTGAAACATTATGTGCTCCGTGTCTAACTCACCGCTATATAATGTATGACTTTATGTGCTCAATGTATAACTCACCGCTATGTAATGTATGACTTTATGTGCTCTATGTGTAACTCACCACCATCAAACACATAACTTCATGTTCCCTATGTCTAACTCACCACCATCAAACACATAACTTTATGTTCCCTATGTCTAACTCATCACTATCAAATGCATAACTTTATGTTCCCTGCGTATTACTCATCACCATGAAATGTACAACTTTGTGCACTCAATGTAGAGGGTGATGGAAAATGATCGAACAAGTTTGATGGCTCAAGCTAAGCAAAATGAAGTAAAGAATGAACAAAACTATGATATTTTTGGTGTCTAAATGTATACACAATAGTATTATGCAATTTAGCTTATTTTATCTCAGATTATTAAAAATAGAATAGAATAGACAGTGGGGACAGGAGCGAGCCAAGTGGTCCAGTCTTGGATGTGTACGCAAGTCCAGTGCCATCAGACAGCAAGATTAACATCTCGTGATTACATTGCTCCACGTCACACCGTCTGTACAATGTTGGTCGAGGAGATGAGGCCTAGGGCATGACATCGACGCAACAATTTGTCACCTGATACACATTTAACAGTTGAGCTCTCGTATGACGCAGTAAACGCAGTCGTCCTACAAGATCAACTTTCATATCGACCAACATCATATATCACTAGGAATAGAAAAAAAATATATACATATATTGCCCCGACAATGAAATCACTATCTAACAGGTTTTTTTCGTTCCATTCTGAATTTAAAGAAACAAGCAACATTTATCGTATACTTCATGAAATGATCACTACGCAAATACATGTGATAGCCCAACTATGTCACATGCTCGTTACTTGGTATGTTTACAAAAAGGTACGTCGCATACATCAATGAATAATTAAATGAAACAAAAAAGCATAATAGAAGACAGATTAAAAAGTGTAAAAAATACATAAATTAATAAATTATTCAACAGTTAAGCAGAAGAAGAAAACAAATGTAGTGCTTGCTACGGCTACTGCTACTCTTTCAGAACGCACCGAACTTCCGTTGTAATGGTTCATAATAATACGCTCATAATAATACTTTTGATCAAGCATTGTTTTAATTTGCTTTCTTCGGACCGGCAAATGTGTGAGAAGATTTTGGTGTACCCTGTGTAGCTCATCTCTATGGAATGCACAGCACTATGGCGACCTGCTGAATGAAATGCACAACACTATGGCGATCTGCTGAATGAAATGCACAACACTATGGCGACCTGCTGAATGAAATGCACAACACTATGGCGACCTGCTGAATGAGGCTCGTCCCATTGGTGTGCCTGGTGATGGTCACCAAGGGGAAGCCCGCGTTGGTCACCCAACCATGCATGATTTCAGGGATAAGGACGTGGGGCGCAGGAGGAGATGGGGAGCGTTTGCGGTTGATATCATCAAATATTGCCAGGAGGTCGTCATTGTCACTGGCAGAAAATGCTCTGAAACACAAGGGGGGAAATGAGCCGGTAACAGGAAATGAAGTTTAAGGGGAAGTTCTGCAATGAAGTCGCAATGGGTTGTGAAGCTCATTATAATATATTATACGATAAATTACATTCATACCAAATTGAATTCTTGTATTAATACTTGACTGCCTTGCATACCATTTTGGAATAGTGAGAATAACGAGGAACTCTCCTGCCTATTCTTTCACAACTTTTAGCAGTGATTTTCAGGTGTCTTCAATCTGCAGGAGCAATTTTGTTGCACTCATATCCTTGTAAGCTAAATTAACATGAATTTTCTACGGACTTTCTTTCCTTGAAATATTAAATTGGTTTCCAAACTATAGAATCAGTTAACGGTGAGTGATTTAGGGGGAAATGTACCCTGAAAATGGACATCACATAAGGAACTCTAGCAGCAGACGCACCTGATCTTGAGGTAGGCAGAGACCGCGTCTCGAAATGTTTCGTCTCCCATGAAGAACTCCAGCATGCGCACCAAGCTGGCTCCTACAACACACACCATACGCGATCTTGTATCAGCGCGTGATTAGAATGCAATGTTTTTATAGGCACTTGTACGGTTCGTTCTCAATAATGACATCGCTCACCTTTGTTGTAGGTGATTTCGTCGAACACGAGCATGGTTTGGTTGTTCAGTACGGGCGCCTGGACAGCTCTAGAGAGCGGAGGCACGTCGTCCACCAGCGACATCCAATGTTCGTGAGCCACGAAGCTTCCATCCACGAAGCCTTCAGGTATCACCTCATAACAATAACGGAAATTATACCGTGTTTTATATATATACAGAGTCAAATTCGAGTAGGTCGAGACTTCGATGTTTTGAGGTATGAAGGTATGCTTTTATCGTTTTTGTAATCTATCTTCACTTCAACTAATGTTTCTTTTTCAGCATATTTGCATGCGGTACGTCATGGAGATGTTTACAACTGAGCAATGCGTTTTGATCACAGACATTCTATTCAATTTCGGCGCCCTTTACGGAACACGAAATACATAGAGCACGCTGGATGTTGTGGAGGCCATGCTGGTAAGTTCAGCATGGGATGCAGCCGAGCTGGCTATCATCATAACGTGAACCTAGGATTTATTGGCACTCAATCCTCATATCTGATGCAAACACATA
This sequence comes from Orchestia grillus, assembly GCA_014899125.1. Taxonomy (NCBI): domain Eukaryota; kingdom Metazoa; phylum Arthropoda; class Malacostraca; order Amphipoda; family Talitridae; genus Orchestia; species Orchestia grillus. Next base: position 6,399 of record VOMN01034041.1, on the reverse strand, counting down.
GACACAGAGCACTTCATAACACAACTGCAAAAAATTAGCATGCTAATAATTAGTGATAGTGTTTGAGCCCACACTCATTACGTAAAATACTTCAACCACGTGCTTCACATTAAAAAGGAATAAAATAGAAAAGAAGAAGTCAATTTAAATATTCATTGATTGGCTTCTACATAGAGCTGAGTCATTAGTTTACGAATTTTTGCTGCATCATTTCGCTCTAGATAATGTTTAAAAGTATCTTTAGGAATGGAAAGCTACAGTTATTTCTAAAGGGCCAGCAGTCCATTATTGATGAGTAAACATAGTTACGGCGATTTCTGGAGCCAGCTTTATTTTTTTAGAGGGAATCCTGCGATGTAACCCACCGTCGGACCTTTTGCCCGAAGAGAAACAGCATCATCACAGGTAGCGCTTTAAATTTGAGAAAATAATACCTGAGGAGTAGTAGAGCGCCTTCCTTCACGCATCGCAGCACTCACCACGGCCGTCGCCTTAGCAGCGAGAAAAGTGGCAAAGCCCTCGCTGAGCCAGATGTGTTCCCACCAGGCCGGGGTCACCTGGTTCCCGAACCAGATGTGCGCCAGCTCGTGCGCCATGATCTTGATCATCACGACCCGGTCTTGAGTGCTCGATGACGGGGTTTGCTCCATCATTTCCTCGCTGGTGAATACAAACAGGGAGTGAAACATGTCGTATTCTCACGTGATTGAATCTTGGCCTGCTCTTCCTCCAAGGTTTAAATTTCCGCCAGATCAGCTCTAATAATTATTTGTAATTTTGGCCTACTGAGTATTTTATAAATTCTTGGATGAATTTATAGAGGGTGGAGAAAAAGTTATACTGGGTGGCTGTTCGAGCTGCTCATCGGGGAAACTTGGGTGCACAAAATTGCGGAGTAGAACGTGTCTGCATTTATTAGTTGCGCGATAAAACATTGCTCTTGCTTTCAAAAGGATTCTTTTTGGAAAACGTTTTGTAATAAGGTGCTACATACCGGTAGTAGGACAAATATTGTCATTGGCCTAGGAGTATGAAACTTAGCAGATAAGATTATACATTCGTATATGTATAGGAGTGTTATAAGAACCCAATAAGAAACTCATCCTAGTGTGAAATTTATACGGAAAACATTACTGACATCAGCCACAAGTTAAATACTCTTTATATAAATGAAATACAATCATCAGCATGACAAAGAATATATATGTATGTACGTGTAACTTGCGCCCGTCAAGGGGCGCTAAAGCAAAATATGAGCAGAGAAACTTGAAATAATTCTATAAATTTTTTATGCCAGGAATCTTAAATAAAGAATATTTTTTCACAGTCACGCTCATTTCGACGCGCAAACGGACGTATTGATGATTGATGTGATGAATGCATCAATTGTTAATATTACGAACGTATCAATGGTTGATGTTACGAATGCATCAATGGTTGATGTTACGAATGCATCAATGATTGATATTACGAATGCATTAATGGGTGATATTACGAAAGTATCAATGGCTGATATTACGAATGTATCAATGGCTGATAATACGAATGTATCAATGGCTGATATTACGAATGTATCAATGGCTGATANATGGCTGATATTACGAATGCATCAATGGCTGATATTACGAATGCATCAATGACTGATATTACGAATGCATCAATGGTTGATATTATGAATGTATTGATGATTGACGTGACGAATGCACTGGTAACCGTTTATTTTAGTGGTGAATTAATTAAGAGAAAATTCACCGGTCAGATAATCGGGTACGTACTGTATTCCTATCTAAAAGTCAGTGAGACAGAGTCAGAGAAAGCAGTCCGGAACATCGAGGCAGCAAATGACGTTAGTTTTTGTAAGCTTTATTGTCACTTTTGACGGCGTGGAGCCGCTAGTAACCGATAAACCCGATTGGAGCACTCCCTGCACTGAGAGCAGAGACGCTTCATTTAGAATTAGTTTGGCCTGAAAAATTACGGTGAAGTAACAAGCTGCGTCGTATGCGCTCTCTTACAAAATGCAGCGATGCCCTTTTTTAGTACTGAGGCTAGCATGTCTGCAACGCAGTCTTCGCGACGTAATTCTTTAGGGATGAAATGACTTGTGAAATTATTTTATTCATCTCAATTTCACTCGGTGAGCAAAAGTAAAACTAATTTGCCCTGACTGTTTGCCCTTATATCGGGAGTGTGACTGCTTGGAAAGTAAAACTAATTAGCCCTGACTTATCTCCCTAAATGGAAAGCGTATCCATGATGCAAGACGTACTGCATTGATATCATGCCAAGGTTTTCTACCGCTCTGGAATAGCGAGAGGGCACGGCAATGACGTCCAGCTTGTCCAGAGGGTACCTCACTCTGAAGTAATCTTGAAAGTAGTAGAGGAGGCGGGGCACTATCTGCAGAGCGTATGAGGCGGACGGTAGCAGCTCCGGTCGTGTCCACACTGTGAGCGAACCAATTTGAACAATGAGTAAAGGTAGAAGTTCTATTTGGAACGATTTCAATTCGAATCACGTCTAATTAGAGTACAAATTTAGACACCACTGATTATAATAGGAGCCTCTGTTAAAAAATCCATTTAAAAAGAATTTGACAGATTTTTTCGAAAATTCATTAGCCCGAAAGATGAACTCGTTCGCTTCTGATTGGAACAAGCTGCTGCGTGATTAGAGTTCCTCTACACGTTCCGATTACGAGTTACCTGGTTACCAGAGTTACCTGGCTACCAGAGTTACCTGGTTACGAGAGTTACCGGGTTACCAGAGTTACCTGGTTACCAGAGTTACATGGTTACCAGTTACCTGGTTACCAGTTACCTGGTTACCAGAGTTACCTGGTTACGAGAGTTACCTGGTTACCAGAGTTACTTGGTTACGAGAGTTACCTGGTTACGAGAGTTACCTGGTTACCAGAGTTACCTGGTTACGAAAGTTACCTAGTTACCAGAGTTACCTGGTTACGAAAGTTACCTGATTACGAGAGTTATCTGATTACGAGAGTTATCTGGTTACCAGAGTTACTTGGTTACGAGAGTTACCTGGTTACGAGAGTTACCTGGTTACCAGAGTTACCTGGTTACGAAAGTTACCTAGTTACCAGAGTTACCTGGTTACGAAAGTTACCTGATTACGAGAGTTACCTGATTACGAGAGTTATCTGGTTACGAGAGTTACCTGGTTACGAGAGTTACCTGGTTACGAGAGTTACCTGGTTACGAGAGTTAACTGGTAACGAGAGTTACCGAGTAACGAGAGTTACTTGGTTACGAGAGTTACCTGGTTATGAGAGACTAATTGCATGCGCTGCTACAAGCGAAGAGTATTGCAAAACGATGTCCCCTTAGTTTAATCGTTCACTGAATGATGATTAAATATCGTACATTTTATTTTTAATACGTATCAGCAACGCATATATCTGTTACTTAGTTTCACAATATTGAATACGTTGTTTAACTATGCGATGTCTAATGAATACTTTATGATCAGTCGTATAGTGTGGTATGATTGGTATCATTTATTCCCTGCATATTTACAAGCAGCCGTGAAACATACCGGAGTCTGACGCTATTCATGGGGTACCCGCAAGCAACCCGTTGCAGATAAAAGAGAGGGGATGTGTGATCATAATTCACACCTGAAGAGACGGTTTGATCTCACAGCCGTGTATGGGGCGCCATAGAAGTCGGTGAGCCAAGTCATTTTTTGTTGAATAAAATAAACGCTGGGGTCACTCTGACTAGGCTTAAGTAAAGTAAATGCGGGGACTATAAAAGGACACGAATCTTTTCCCTCACCTGAGAAGGTAATGCCCGGCCCTGTCACGGTGAGGTAGTCGAAGGTGACGATCGCGAAGGTGAGCGTAAAGGTCGACATGAGGGGCGTGGTGTCGAAGAGGTCCCACACCCACCCTGGCTCTCTGGAGGGGTGATTATCTTCAGTGTTTGGTGCACAGTCGTGTGTACACATTCATTTAATAAGCGAATGAATGTGTTTATTTAGTATTCATTGATACGTAGGACAAGATTAAAAGGGATGTTAATATGCAGGTTTCTTGACGCTTACCATCTCTCAAATGAATACTCAAACATGTAATCATGAATTTTCGTAATCATGAATGTAGATTTTATGAGTTACTGTCGGTCAAATATCACATTCTGAGAGCACGTTACAATTATTCTTTCTGAATATGAGGGCAAGAAGAGGGAAAAGATTAATCTCATTATTTCATCTGACCAGTGACATCAACAGGGGACGGAATCGTGGAACTTAAATTCACGGGGAATTTGAGATCTGATATAGGGTTGGAAGTCGTATGGGTACACATCTTTTCAAACTGTATTGTTACGTCTGATGCTTTGACTCTCAAACCCTGCACAACCCTCATTACCTCGCTTCAAGAGTGTTGCATTCATTTCTCACTTAATAAGACAGTTATACTGAACCTCTTTCTCGGCAGGCTTTTGGAGAAAAATATTTTCAGACGACTTTTTTATGTACATCAGGAGTATGAGTACACTACAGAGAATGGTTGAGTTATGCAGAGAGAGGTCACGGAAGAGTATGTGAGCTCGTTTCAAGCTTTTTTGGAGACCGAAAAATCCACTGTTGGATGAATACGAGGTAACTCGTCTTTGCCTGGGAAAAATTAACAAAACAGATGCAAAAAAAATAAAAAGTATCCGTTCAGGGCAAAGTGGTTTTTGAAAAGGGAATGAAGATCCCAGTCTGGGAACTAGAGAGCGTTTGACAGTAGTTACACCCATCATGTTATTCAACTTAAGGTTTAATATTTTAAAAAATATTAACCTCATTTTCAGATTACGCATCTAAATTTACACAATCCTTCAATTTATATCACTTGTACCCCAAACAAAGTTTACCTTACAGAACTCAACATGATTGAAACAAACGTTGTACAAGAAGCGTATGTATTTCTTTACATAAATATTGAGTTCCCAAGTTACACTATACCTAGGTGCCTTTCAAAGATTCAGGTGGGCACATATGTGTAAGACACCCGCCATGTAGCATGCGATGGGTGCGACTAAGTAAAAACTGGACCGTTCCTCACAGCTGCGTAGTGGAGATCAGTCTCGCGTTGGAGATCGCTGTGCTGTTGGTAGGTCTGGCCAGACGGAGGGAGAACTTGGCTTTATAAGCAGGTTCGTCCATGCAGGGAAACACTAGGCGAGCGAACTTGGTCTGAAGCTGCGCCAGCGCCATGTGGCTGTCATCGGAGAGAGTTATTCCTCTAAAAATGTAGGCATTTAAACGTAAAGGCATTATAACGTCATGCAGTTGAAGTTAAGGGGTATTTAAAAGAACCACTTTTAAGTTTTAACAAGACTGCAAGAATTCCGACGTATTGAAATGTACAGGGTAGGTCTCAAAGAAATGTCATCGCTCTTTGATGGTCAAAGTAGAATGTACAAGTCTGATGAGGTAAATTTAAGGAAATAACATTAGAATAATGAAGAAAGAACATGCATTGAATAAAAAAAAGTAGATCATTAATGAGAGTTAAAGAGTGAGTGCATTTTTAAGGATGAGAGGTGACGAGGAAAAACGCACTATTTCAGTATTGCCTTTCGTTGACAATCGAGCGTTCACGGCGCCCAACAAAACTACTGAACAAAATCTTTGTTCCGAGGAATTCAGCGTTATCTCCTAAATCCTTTCGTATCACCAGGCAATAGACAATAAAAATAGTTCCAATGAAACTTTGCTCTTGTTTTATATTCGTATTATATTTATTACTGGCATTATATTAAAGCAGGGACAATCTGAAGTTCACTGACTTGACCACAGGAGCAAAGTGCTAGCATTAATTTTCTTCATTTTGTTTTGTACGAAGAAATGAAAAATTATAATTTTTACTCAGAAAAAAGACAAAAGTGAAATTTTACCTCATAGGGCAATTCATTAAGCACGTTTATGGTAAAAGATAGAAAACTTTGTTGTCTTCATACAACATTCCTTGCGTGTACGTAAAGTTTCCTATTGTTTGATTCGCCATCACATTTTCTCCGTACTGGGAAAATAAAGTTCTCTTCGTTAAATGTTCTCTTTACTCCAGATTAGTTTCATGATCACTTAGCCAGTGTTCTGCAGTCACTTTCCAAATCATTCACAGAAGAGAAAAATCATCACAAGATGTACATCCTCTCACTCAAACGAAGGTGTTAGAATCTACAGAACCTGGAATTATTAACAATATTAACAACGACATCCATATCGATGCCTCGTACCTACTGTAATTTTTTTGCCAGGGCATCTTTGCTCATATACAGGGTGTTTTACACACACCGGACCATTTTGTTCTAAGCGTTCAATGCGATAATGTCCGCAAATAATATAAGAAATAACTAAATTTATTCGTATTCCGGATACGAAGAG